>QKQZ01039472.1:0-29790 GCA_003595255.1 Solenopsis fugax
TGACAGTTCGAGCTCGGCGAGCTGTCACTCCGCAAGCGGCACACACGACTGCGTGTCGGGCTGCGTTCGCGGTCGGTGCCGCCATCTGCCGTCGCCGCACGCCATACCGACCGCGATGCAGACAGTCGCTGCCGGCAACGTAACTGACCGCGCGTTTTACATCCAAGTATAAATAATCAGTACAAAATCACTTTAAAGAAACAAAAAAAAAAGGTAAAAGGCACCAAGCGTGTAACATGTGTGTGTGTCTTTATTTTTTATTTTTTCTGCGAAACCCAAGTGGGAATTTATAATTTAATTCAAGCATATATATTTATTTAAATACATAAATATTTGAAGAAATTTAATCAATTTGAAAATTTCAGTCAACAATTTTTTTTCTTAGTGTATATACCTGTTAATTAAAATATTTATATTACATAAATGAAATTTTTCCCTTGTCTTATTTTTTTTCTATATCTTTTAAAACAATAAACTCAGAGTAAACGCATACACAAAAACACATAAGAAACATTAATTTCAATTATTTCTTATCGAAATTTGAATTGCAGACAGTGAAAAGTTAACTAAAAAAAGATTGTCCGACGAACAATTATTTTTTCGTGAAACAGTTCTGCTGAAATGCGTCGGCAAACGGTAATTTAATTAAAATATTATCCAATCACCGATTATGATTAACCCTTACGATATCATGTTCAAAACAGCATCTCATCCCTATCATCCTGAGTATCGAATCTGTTTATTTTTTCACCTATTTAAAATGGTTAAGAAAAATCTCAAAAAATTCACGAACATACCTTCAGCTTTCTCGAACAAATGTTAAAACTTTAAAAAATAATAAAACGTATATAATTTTCTAACCCACCGGATTTGCGAGAAACTTGTACGAACACGAATCGGTCGTATACGAAATAATAAGGAAAACGTTAGGTTAGATAATCTTAATCTATTTTTTTCTATTTTTTATCTCATGAAACTACTCACATACATTGTTTCTTTTGATCCCCGTTATTGAAGACGCTGTCGTCCTGACGATACGCACTTGTACACACCCACACACGCGCGCAACAATTTACAGTACGATAATTATCTGTTTAATGACACCCGGACTGAAAAAGCACGTATCTCGCATCGCGCGTTTTGATCTTCCTCTCTTCACCCAAATGTATAATTATCGCGATCGGTGCACGGGAAGTAACGTTCGCATCGAACGACTTGAGATTTGGCAAGCCGTGCATCATGCATCGTTTGCCAACAATTATGCAAAAGCAAGCTAGAATGGAATATTTTTACTTACGGTGCACTCGACGAGTCGGCCGCCACTACGGCGCGCAAAGCGTTTTTTGCATCGTGCGACGTGCCGGTGTTGTGTTTACACGCAGTATAATCCTGTTGTCGTTTGGAGGACGAGAGGACGGTCAGACGGCTAGGCAGCTGCGCGAGACATTCGCCGTGTGTCCAGTGTGTCGTCGTGTTGCTTCCTTCGATCTTCGAGACACTCCGGTTTTTGCTCGTTGCGAGGCGCGAAGCGCGAACAAACATTGCCCGATTGAACTGTGAAATTAGCCACGCTGCGAAGCTGGCGTGCTCGACCAACTTCAGACTATGGTCAGCCCGCCCGACCATTGCATCGCGTCGAGTAGCTCGGACAGCTCGTGCACGAATGTGGGTAAAGTTTCACTATTATTTCACTGAGATACTGATATTCATTTCTGATACGCACTAAGGCGCGCATTAGATCACATTGTTCTTGAGAAGTTTCTATCGTGTCAGCACTCGGCGAAGTGACGATCGTGTTCCCAAATACCGCACTCCACATACACACATAAAATCTTAATTCGCGTATTAATTTATACGCGCCGTATGGGATAGTAATCGTTGAAACGCGAGCGTGTAATGTTTACTCAACAAACTTCGAAAAAATGCGTAAGAATGCCGCCGGGAGCAGGTTATAATACAGGGGTAAGGGGCGAGGAGAGGGGGAAAACGCGCGGGCGGCCGCGACACGTTAAGTGTGAAGTTGCAGCGCGTCTCTCTGATTTCGCACGTTCGAGATTCGGCCATTACTTAATACACAGTACCCACGTCGCGTTGCGTACGTCGAGCGATCCGTGGCTTCGTTGAATACAATTTCAGTGCCGTTTCCTCACCGCGGTATAATAAATCGCGCGTGTCGTGTGCGATTAATGTCGGGTGTGCCGCGTTATTGTTGCATTGTGGTGATTAGTATACGCGCGATCGCAATTAACCGTGCCCTCGCGAGTGATTATGTGAGTGCCCATGAGGAAGAAGCAATGAAGGGACACAGATCGAAATGAAGAGCTGAGAGGAAGAGGAGGAGGCCTGGGAGGCTTCATGCAACGGCGGAACAACCATGAGGTAAAAAATTGATTATTTATTTGTATACTAAAATTAGCTAGAATTAATCGCTCATTGATCTCCACATTAAAATATTATTCTTGACATTCTAAATAATACAATGCATATGTAAATTTTATTTTTATCTTATTTTAAATATATATTTTTTAAATATTTAATGAAATATTTTTATATTGTTGATATTTTTACATATAAATATATTATAAAAATTCCTTCTACGATTATTTAAATTGTGCAAAAAGATAAATGTTTATTTATTACGTTTTCTAAAAGAAATTTTATATTAAAAATTTTTTTCTTTCAAAAGTTATGTAGTTTTTTTAATAAGCTTGAAGAGAGATAAAAAATTTAATATGTACAGTAATGTTCTTCAAAAAATTAATTATTTTTGGCATTGTTTGTCAAGCAGAGAATTTGTGTTTTTAAAACAGAGAATTTGCGTTTGTTTATTAAAATTTCAAAAGTTTGAAATGTTTTTATATGAAATAAATAAATGTGATTATAATATGTATTCTGATAGCTCACACATGTTGTAATATATTGTATCATATGCTCCGATATTAGCAATGCATATGTAATGTACAAATAAATTCCGTATAGAAACAGAAATAATTTATTAATAAAAATATGCGCCCGAGATTCGTGGTACAATCATTATTTTAATTTGCTTATATTTATTATGTGTTACAGATTAATGCAGTTTCAACTCCGCTGTTGCGCATCAGTGTCGGTAAGTCTGACACTATTTTTTGGCTCATATTCGAGTGTCATTGGAATTTGCACTCACCGGAATTAAGGGCCCATCTCCGAACTCTCGATGCAACATTGGTCCCGTTGACGAGACAATCAATCATGAAGATTCGCGACCGCTGATACGTTCAAGCGATAATCCGTTCCTTTAATCGGCACTCTTGAAAGAAATGAAGTGTCGTAATTCACTCATCCTGCTTTACTTTAAATAAAACACTCGACAAATAAAAACCAAAAGAGCGAAGACAAATATATTCTCTCAATTATTGAGAAAAATTTCAAAATAACTGAATTTGTACACTTGATTAATAAAGTGGCTCTTTAGGGTGCTTTAATTCTATAATAGCAAAATTTAAATATTAAAATTTAAAAACTGTATGCTTAGATTTAATCTTTTTTTTTCTTAATCAACAACAAGAAATTTTGGTCATGAATAATCGAATTTTGACCTCGAAACTAATCGTAAAAAGCAAAACAACAAAAAATTTATGACCTACACAACTAAAATAATATTTTGCTGCAGTTTTAAATAAATAACTTTTAAATGAACAAGTGAATCCAAATGAACTCTTTTGCACAAGTATTTATTAGAGTTTTATTAGAGTTTTAGAGCAAGTATAAAAATTTTTGATTTAATTCATAATGCTATTTCCTTGTCAAATTTGTAAGTAAAGACTACAAAACGCAATTATACATAAGACTCAAGAGTAAGCAGAAAAATATAAATAACTTTTTTTTTAAATTAATAAGAGAATTGTACTCAAATTTTACACAAATACTCAAACCTAATAATAGAACAATCTATATAATGTTTGTTTCTGGTAATATTCTGAATTATGAATACATACATCTTTTAAGGATCATTATATTAACTAGATACTAGATAATATAAAAAAGATTCCGTATGTTAAAATAAATGTTGGGCTAACTTTTTATTATTATAACAACTTGATTTCTTCCGTACAAAAAAGAAACGTTTCCAATATAAACGTTTGTAACGTGCAACAACTTTTCATTTCAGACGCATACGTTCCCATTGCAGTTTCACTTTATAAATAATATCATTCTTCAATTTATTCTCTCGATGATTCGTTCTCTCACAGTTCTCTCACGCACTTGACAAGTGTATTATTTATTTCCTTAAAATAATGCACGAGCCTTCCGCGTCGGCTGAAAAATCGATATCTCTATGTTCTATAATATTTGACATTTCATTTCATTGCGAGGCTGATACAACAAACGCATCCTAATCCTATATAATCTCACAATTCCTAAATTGATGTTAATCGAAACGCATACAATCTATTAAAATTCAATATAAGTATTGCGAGTAATATATTCATGGGTAGCGAAAATGTACCACGGTATTGAATTGGAAACTGCTGATGGAATATTTCTATGTCTATTGACAATTCATTTAGTATTGCCTCAATAAGGGCGACTCTGTCGACACTTGGACATTTTTAATTTATTCGCGATTATTGTAACCGCTTCTTGAGTCTTTGCGCGATTGCTGAGACGAGCGCGGCGCCTTTGCCGCTTCCATCTTCTGCGTGGATTAATTTGAACTGAAATCAGAATAAATATATTATTAAATAAAAGAAACTTTCATAGACAACAGAAAGAATACTATGTATGCGAAGAAGTCAAAACGCGTAGTAAAAAAATTATTTTCTAATTACACAAAAAGGGAATAAAAGAATGCATTGAATTGTTAATGTCAGAGAAACTGAGTTTTAGAATTCTCAATCTTAAAAAATAGAACGCCATAGTATTTTATATATATTGTATTTTTTAATAATATAATTCATGTAGTTCTACTTCGCGATATAGACATTATACGAGTATAATTAGACGATATAATTAGATATTTTTTTTTAGTTTTTATTTGAACAGCATTTTTTCTAAGCAAATAAGCGGCTTAAATGATGACTTAAAATAGGGTTGGGTAGTAACGAATTAAAAAATTAAGAATTTTTATTAACTCAGTTAATTTTTAACTACACCTAGTTATTTTTAAAACACATAAACTTTTTAACTTTTTTCATAAGTTAAATCTCACTTTATTTTAATTTATCTACATGAAAGAAAATTGTATAAGAAAAAAAATATATTCCCACATAAAAAAAACAATACCTCTTTGTTATTTTATATAAATTTAATTTACGAATAAATCATGAAATTTATGTTATGATCCATATTATAATTGTTTCGAGTAAACTAATTTTAAAAAATTACAAATTTCTAATTTTATATAAATAATTTTCAAAATTAATTTTTAATTTAATTTAATCTTAACGTAAATTGTAGATAAGTTAATTTCTTGTTCATATAACTTTTAACGTAACTAAATTAATTTTACGAGTCATTAGCTTTAACTGAACTTAATTTAGTTTTAAAAATATTAATCCAACCTTGCTTATAATTAATATTATAATTTTAATATTAATTATTGTAATTTTAAAACGTATGCGTACATTTCGTCCAGGTGTTAGAAGCGAGATATACTGCTTCATCCAACCTTCTAATCGAGGATGATGTTTGTAAAGAGAGCCGTCTACGGCAATTGTTACTTGTTCCTTATCTATACGATCCAGCAAACTCGCAAGACCTTGGACAGAAACCGTTATGTTAAATTTTCGCTTTACGAGCACTGTTTAAAATAGCTTTTTTTTACTAACTTACATATCGACACTAGAAGAGCTGCGCGATTAGAAGCGACTTCGCACACATATTGTACGATTCTAATGTCATCTTCGTTCGGAATGATGCCGAATTTTCCAAGAACCTCCCTCGTATTGCTATCACCGCCATCCACCGAGTCCCTAGAGTCACGAAATTAAAAATAAACATCTACGAATTTTTAATAAAAGAGTTGATTTGAGGGTTGATTTGAATAAACTTACTGCTCGATGTGCGACACCAGATCGGTGGTAAGATTACCGGGTGTTAGGAGGCTGTCTGATGTAGATTCTCCTACAAACAAAAGCCTCTCTTTGGTCAACTTCGCAAGTATCACGCGCACCACTTCACCAAGATATTTTCCAGCAATATACTTTTCAAATCTAAGAAGAAGAAAGAAATCATAATGATGTACAAGGGTCTTTCTATGATACGAACCAAGAAGCTAATTTCAGCCTCAAGGATTCTTAGAGTTATTTGTGCACCTTTAAAAATTTTTGAATTATGTCAATATAATGTATATACAATATGTTTCGTAACTGTACAACCAGGAAGAGAATGATTCTACATGAAAAAAATAATTTATAAAAATAAAATTTTTTGTTTAATCCATCGTTTTCAAAATAATTGAATTTGAAAATTGGTATATTTTAACATAAAATATAAAATATCTAGTAAACTGTTTATTTTATTATAACCGTATCTTACTACTTTTATATTATAATCTAATAGCAAGATCAATTAATGTAAAGAAAACACATGATTGTCTATTAAAATTGTATGTAATTGCATATTGAACATGTATAATCTTTTTTAGAGCTACTGTGTTTTCCTTATAATTGATTCATCTCATAATTTTGTGTGTAGAAGTATTAAACGGTTATCGAAAGTAAATAATACTTACGAGGTATTTTATATTTCATGTCAAAATATGCTAATCTTCAAAATCGATTATATTTCGGAAATAACGCATTATACGAAAAAATTTTATTCTATGTTTTCGATTTTTCTATAGAATCATCCTTTTCGCGATTGTATCAGTTATGTACAATTCAATAGAAACTATTACTTAATGTAATTGTTTGTTATATCATTTATTATTTAATAGTTAATTATTAGTTAATTAAATTTGATATTCAAAATTTTTAAATAACAATTTTTCATACATATAGAGGCAAATTGAAATAAAAATACGATATGATTATTAATATTATTACAAATGATATCCATTTCTCATAAACAGAATAATTACAACCTAATTAAAGATAATGCAAAGAGCTTGTTAACTTACGTAAATGAATTCACGATAAGGGAATTTGCGTCGTTTTCACGATCGAAATCCGTCTTGATAAAGTCTAAAACGCCGTTATCGCCGAAGGCGCCCCACTCGATATCAATGATAACCTGGAGCAACGAAAATTAGATCAATTTATGAATACTTTTACGCCAAGAAAGATAAAAAAATGTATGTAATAAATGTTCATTAAAACAACAGTCGAAAAATGCTATATGCCAAATATTTTTTAATCATATTTTCAATGTTATACATAAAATTAATAGTGGCAACTCTTAATAGCTCTTTTAAAATGTGCATTTAATTATAAAGTAAAAAAAAAGAAAAAGTATTTAATTATTAAATTTGGAAGTCCTTAATTAACTTTTGTTAAACGTGCTATATAAGTAATAAAAATAAATTTGAGTAGTCAATCCACTTTAAATTATACTTTCTTATATTTACTAATAATGTATTAAACAGGATATGCGATTCCAGGCTATTGGCTACAGTTAACGATTTAGGTATGAGGTAAAAAGAGAGGAATCGAATCAATTTTTCTTAAAAAAATAATAAAAAACCAATTTTGTTATTAACTTTTACTATGGATTCTTAATTTTTACATCTTTGGCTTGAGTTTTATATAATAAAATAATAAACATGGTATTTCTTATTGCACAACGAAAAAATCAAGAAAAGGAAATTGTTCGATTCGCTTCAATATTGGAGGCGAAGCAGATCACCAGTTTAAAAGAAATAAAAATAAATGAATAAACTTTTTGATAAAGCTTATTAAGTCTTTTCGTAACAAACTCACAAAATTGGGATCGTGATTTTATATGAGAAACAAAATTTCTTCGCGCATTCACGATCTCTGCGCTTGTATCATCAACTGACACTGAATCACACGTAATTGTTGTCTATTGTTTCCGCTACCTGCAGAGGAAACACGCGGAAGTAATCAGCATGATAAAACAGATTGTATGAAATAAAAAACTAATGATAACTGTTTCACAACTTATAATGATCCGATTCGCCTTTGTCTAGCCTAATATAGATATCTGTGTGATCCATGGTGCCCTAGTATTGCCCCGATTACATTTAATATAAAAAACAGTGAGATATAATCAGAAAATAAATAATAGACGAGTTTCTACTAGTGTAGGATAAGAAAAGATGCATCTTATTTGTAATATGGCTCTTTTAATTTAAAAAAATTAAAATTGAAACTTTTCAAAATAATTAAAAAATTACTTTTGCACTACTAAAACTATTAATGACATGTGTGTTTCGAGACAACAGTTTGAACATTGCCTTCTATATAGATCATTCTACGCAGTATGGATAACAAAGTAACATTCGTCCAGTTGTATATACCAATCTAAATATTCTAAAAAATTAAACAGTCGATGACCCATGATATTCCGATCTCTCTTACATTATCATAATACATTGAAAACTCACTTCTCTCTCGCCATGCCTCTCCGTCTCCCAATGCTCAACCCGATCCGCGCGTTCTAGATAGCAGGCGTTGCTGCCTGTTCCCAGAATAAGTCCTATCGCCGTGTTATGATCCAAAGTCGATCCTTGAACCAAGGTACCTGTGGTGTCGTTTAAAACTGCTACGACCTTTACCTTTGTGTCGCCTCGTCGATCCAAAGCCTCTCGCAGAAGTCTCACGGCGTCTTTGTTTACTGCGTCTGGGCAGTTGAAAGTCTTGGTCCAGGTGACCAGAATACCGACGTCCAACGAGTGTTGAATCATAGGGAATGAGAAGGTAAAGCCTACGTAAACACAAGTCATCAAGGTTGAAAGTGGAAGAACATGCGGAAGTTATCGGAGTTTATATTAATACAAATAATAGTTATGCTAATAGAGCTAGTTACATTGATATATCCTTCCATCGATTTCTTACGGCAAACAGAAGTAATCTCTGTGACACCTCGTCGTATGATTGTTATTTATAGATGATATCATGTAGCAATTCACGTTAATTAAAGATTTCGCGCGTTTGATATTCTGACGTGTGCTGTGGATGCGAAAATCAATTTACCGAGGGGAAGCTCCACGTCCTGAAGACCCTGAGAAATGACGAAATCACTGACACACTCAGCCAAATAGTCAAACAGAGGGATTGCCGAGCCGACCCTTAGTTTAGATTCGATGTAATATCGCTTCACCTCTTGTCGTACGGGAGCACCGTGGGCCAATTCCAACAGAAGTACACGAAAGTTAGTGCCGCCAAGATCGAGTGCCAAGTAAAGACCTTCTTCTACAAACACGCATTTTTACTGTTAGTATTAAGTCGAGAGGATATTTTCGATATCTATTGATATCTTCTTTTTTATTGAATTCTTTCAATCAATGTCTAGTGAAACTTTTTTTATTATCTAAAATAATTTACTGTATATATAAACTGTAAGATATATGAGAGAGGATTGAAAAGTTTCCAACCTGACACGAACAATAAAACAGGAATTTTCAGAACAAAATAAGATTTATTTTTCAACGTAATCTCCTTCGAACTCCATGCACTTACTCCAACATTTTTCTAAACATTTTAAATATGAGAAAGTTGGGTATGAGAAAGTTAAGCGCGCGATGAATATCGCGTTTCAATGAATGACGCTTGATCAAAAACGGGTCCAGTTGGACATTTCAAAAATATGTTTTGAGTGTTTTTATTCTCGAATTTGAAAAAATGGTTCGACGGAAAGAAATTTTCATCGAACTCTGAAGTGCAAAGTGCTGTGAATTATTTTTCTAATTTAGACAGAAATTTTTCTACTGAAGGTTTTTTTTGAAAGGTTTAGAAAAACGTTGAAGTAAGTGTATTGAGTTAAAAGCAGATATGTTGAAAAATAAATTTTATTTTGCTCCGAAAATTCGTGTTTTATTAGTCAGGTCGAAAACTTTAATTCACCCTCGTATTTTTATATATTTTAATATATATACAATAATAATATTTAAAAAGGAAATTTTCACAAAATGACTTTGTGTAAGCTTTAATAAATAACATAATATTTCAAGTATCTTATCACATCTCTGTTTCGCAAAAAAATTATTCAAATTTTTATAAGAATATGGAATACAGTAAACTCTTTAGATAAATTGAGAATTGTTATTTATAATTATAAAATATTTCAGATGCGTGTTTAATTGGGAAAAGGTTATTAAACAATTCAGGCTAATTAAACAGTTTTGTTTTTTGTCTTTGTTGTTTAAATCTTCGTTAAATAGTGATAGGACTTATAATAGGACACAAAATGCACATCAAAATGATACGTGTTATCGTAAGGGAAACTTCGTTATAAAATTCGTTATTAATAACCTGTTCCATCGAGTAGTTCCGGTATGTAGGTGTTTTCCATCTGCAATGAGGACGGTTGCTGGTGAATTCCTTTATTCATTTCCGAAATGAAAACATCTTGTATTTTTCTGGCAGTCGCTGAGGAGAATCGCATTTTCGCTACATGATTCTCAATCTGCAAATGAGGTTGTTCCCCTTTGAAAAATATGTTACATATAACGTGTGATACAAAATGTCTCGGCATATTTGTATAGCAATATTATCGTCACACCGCGAAAAGATAAATTTTCCTCAATCCATAAATTCTGCCGGCAGAGATTCCGCAAAGCTACGTACACACGTTATTATTTACATTTTGCGTTATGTATTGCGCAGTCTCTAATAGAACTCTCAAATAGAAACTCATACCGCACGTGCAGCATACAAAGTAATGTATTCTGAATTAATCATATCTAACGTGACAAAAAAGATTTATACGCACACACTTGAATGGAAATTTATTATCGTTCTAGAAATCAATAAAATATCTTTTAATTTCTCACATATCACAGTTACTTATTATTATACATGAGTAGAAGAAACTAATTCGATAAATTTGCATGAATTATCTTTTTTATGAATTAATAGTTTTTCTAAAGGAAAGAGTTGTTGTATACTATTCTTGCATCGTACTCGTCATATTTTGTTTATCAAAGCAAATTAATATAAATCGAGAAAATGCTAAACTTAATTATTTATTCGTAAATTTTACGATATTCACAGAAAATTTTTTCTATTATTATATCTATTATTTCTCTATTATTGTATACGTATTATATATATTGTCACAGAATTTTTTCATGTAACGTTATATCATGTTACTAAAAAATGTTATTGATAATTTAAAATTTTTTCTTGCAAGATAAATTTATGAGAATTTAATAAAATCTGCAATAGTGTTTCTTGCTATTTGACTTTGTTTTACAAGAATACATGACTTTTGAGTATAAATATAATTACTATGCAATTATAAATTTGGAAGAAGTACATAGTAAATAATGTATCACATCAAAGATTGATTTTTATTCTCTGTTTCAATAGGACCAAAGAGTCTATACTGTCATCATTATAAACTGATAAAATGTTGATACGTTGAATGTTAACAACACAGCATTATTATCTCTCGATAACTTTATAACTCAGAGAGCAAGAAAATTGTGATGAAAGTCATGACATCTGACTCGATCCACTTTCATTCGATCTATTTTTCAAAGCAAGATTATATATAATTACAGTAAGATAAGATTAAATAATCTTAATTTTTTATTAATTGAACGTGAGGTTAATAGAGTTTCTATTACATATAACAAATTTAGAATGTAGTACAATTATAGAAAACTCGTTGAAAGAAAATTACAGCAAAGATAATTGATGATTTTTTTCTAAATTTTGCGAATATTGTTTGAAAAATTATTACACTCAGGGAACAATTACTAAATTTTAATAAATATTTATTCGAATAGTACTAATGAAATATTTACTAAATATAAATGTATATTTATTTAGTACAAGAATCACTAATTTAATTTATCATTTTTTTTATAGAGTAAATATTTATGTATCATAAGTAAGTATTTCATTATTATTCGAATAAATATTTATTAAAATTTAGGAATTTTCTCTCAATGTACATTTATTAAATTTTATTCGATTTTAAATATAAGATAATGTTTATTACAATTTCTGTATTAATATTGCATAAATAATTTAAAATCTAAATATCAAACAGGGAGTTCTAAATTTTCTTTTTGCGCAAAAGCTTATTTTGCACTTTTAATATTTCTGAGAAAAAAGATTTTATATTGATGGGTCACTTTTATGGGTCACACTTGAGTTATGATATCTAACACGTGATATTTATGATATCAAACGCGTGATATTTATGATATGATTAGCATAATTAAAAAGAAGACAAAAAAGTCTGTAGATAATCGGTTCATATCATTCTTAATTAAATATCTCTTAATTAAAATGTCACGAGATTAACATTGCGCCAAGTTATTTCGTTATTTCTCATGTATATGCAAGTTTAAATATTGTATATAATAATTGAATGACATTTATTGAATGACAATTCCTTTGATCATTTAATGTTGCATTCTGTAAGAAACTGATAATTGCACTTGCCGACACTAAAAAAAACTTAACATTGAAAAGAATAACTTACGTGCAATATCTAAATAAAATATAGTTTTTGATCATTTAATAGAATACATATATAAATTATTTTAATAAAAATATATTTCAGATCTACTATTTGTAAATTTCATTCAAACTTAAATTTGTTATTAACTAGAAAATCTGTTTCGATTACTCTATTTAAATAATTATTTAAAAAGAAGCAATAATAATTCAAGAAAGCGAATCAATAAAATTTAATTAATAACATATGCGATATACTACATTGCGCATTGGTTTCTTATAAATATTTTCCTAATTTTTCAATTTTTATAAATACGATATTAACGAAATAACAAAGGATATGCAATAATGAGACTAATTTATTTCATCATTTTTTTTATTATTTAGCAAAAATTGAAACATATTGTCGTTTGTTTCGTTACATTTTTATTAGATCTCGATATAATATCAGCCTTCAACTTTATCGTACGATTGAAAGGAGCAAAAGTTCAGAATAAACATAGAATTAAATATTGAAGATAAGATGTAATACTGTTTACGTAGCATGAATGTTACGTATCACGAATGAAATTAGCTTAAATATGCGTTATACTCACTTTTTGTCGTCTAACATCGTCAGAAAGTATCAATGACGATACTTGAATCGCCTCATGAAGTGCATGGTCCGCAGGAACGACCATGTCGAAAGGTTATCGAAATCTCTGAAAAAAGAAAAAAAACATTGATAATCATGAAGAAAATATACAATCTGGTTCGAACCAGTAGCAAAGCAT
Source organism: Solenopsis fugax (assembly GCA_003595255.1). NCBI lineage: Eukaryota > Metazoa > Arthropoda > Insecta > Hymenoptera > Formicidae > Solenopsis > Solenopsis fugax. The sequence continues at coordinate 13,349 of QKQZ01039472.1, forward strand.
AAGACGCCGCGCCTCTTTAATTACAGATTTTATTTGTATTAAAAATACTTAACAAATGGTAATGGATTAAAGTGGATTGAAAATTTATAATTCATTTTTAATTCATTTGAATCCAAATTCTTGATCCATGTATATGGATAGAAAGGAATTGAATGTGTTAAAAATGAATATTTTTATGTATAAATCCTATTTTAATTCACAAGAAAATATTTATTTATTGTTGAAAAGAAAATAACTTTGTTTCATTCCTATGTCACGAATTAAAATAAATTCATGATTTGCAAATTTTTTTTAATTGAAAAGAACCCAACAAACGAAAATAAATTCAAATGAATAGAAATAAATTCATTTCAACATTTTCGAATTCGCTCTTCAGATTTTTCGAATCCATTTAAATTAAAAAATAATATAATATGAATGTGAATACGTCTGAATTCAACATAATGAATAGCTCATTTAAAGTTATTTGAATCCAAAAATAATATAACGGGACATAAATCTATCCGAATTCAAAATGATGAACAGCGCACTTCGTATTTCAATCCATTTAAGTCCATTTGAATACAAAAGTACTTTAAAGCGCGAACTCGGATAAATGAAAATAAATTACAATTTTCAGTTCATTTGAATTTATTTTTGTTTGCTAGGAATACGATTGTCTTTCAATTCCGTATTATGATAAAAAATAAATTTAAAACTTATACGAACTGCAGGCATGTAAAAAAAAATTTATATTATGAAAAGAGTGTTAAAAATATAATATAATTTTATGATTAAATTATCACATAAAATTACGACATATTATATAAGTTCTTTCAATTATTAAGTATATTTTTCAGTTCTACAAACTGGATGTCGATATCGTTGTCGGACTTAAAATGCAATCGTAAACTGCAGTCGATTCGAAGTTTACGATTGCGTTTTAAATCCAACAACCGTATCAACACGCAGTTTATACAACTGCAAAATATATTTAATAATAGAGATGAAATATTATTAAGCACCAAGATCCGCTTTGAACGAAAAATAGCACTTTTTCTTATCAATTTAATGTAAATATAATGTGTAATAATTAATTGTGGTTAATCATGTATAATATATGATAATTAAATGTTCATTCCTTTCTTTCACAGTTGGGATGTTATGAAAGACAGCATGTAATTGCTGATAACATTGTCTACTTTGCTCATAAATATTCTGTGTCATTTAAGATAGAGTCTCCTGCTGTAACGTCATGTAACTATAAATCAATTAACGTTCCAGATTAATGGGAAATCGAAAAGTGGAACGCCTATTGCATCAGCGATTGTGCATGGAAAAGTACTCAATTAATGTTTCGTAAATTCTATATCACTGAATTTGAAACATACATTGTTACATGGTTTTACAAGATAATAAATTAATAACAAATTATTGTATTCTTAATTGGAATACGTAAATGAAGATGCAAAGAAAGGAATGAAAAGAGCATTTTAATTAAAATCTTGAGTTGCCCTTTCTAAAAAGTATTAAATTACGAAATACGTCAAGAGTCCAGATATCGAATCGAATTAGAAAAAATATTACTATTGGGGTAGTTTTTTTAAACAGTTTATCGATAACGGTTATGATAAGGCTCGATAACTCATACTTGGAATGGATGTTAATTCAATCTCGTGAGTTTAAATCAATTTATTGTATATAAGTAGATATATGTATATGTATATGTATATATGTATATATATATATATAGTTAAATAGCTGCACGAAGCTATATTATGATACAAAGCGTTTACCAACACTCATTTACATGCCTAACTGTGAAGCCATGAAAGTTGAACCAGTCGTGTTTCGAGTCTGATCAACTGGTTCAGGTAGTTTGCCACTTGCATGCCATCGTTGCAGGAATCATTTTCCTTATTTACATACTCGTCTCACATACGGTTTCTCTGATTTAACTCTTAAATGCTTGAAAAAAATTTTACACTTACTACAATATTTAGTTTGGTCATACATCTGTGACAAGGCATTATTGCATAATCGTTCACAGACTGACTTTTCTATGCATTTGAGTAATTAAATTTAATAAATTCAATGAGAAAGAATTATTAAAATTTATAAAATATTCTTCCATTCTTTTGGTTTAATGTAAAAATTTGGAGATATTAGTTATTCAGCAACCAATGAAACTGACAGTTTAAAAATTCACTCTGGCGTAAATATGCCGTTTATTTAATGTAACATAGTCTGGTATTATATCATGCAACTCTACATGAATCAGGTAAAGAGACAGCACAAAATGACGAGAATGTTCTTTCCGAGCTGTAAGCCGATGACGAATGAGACTCCATTGAAATCAATTGGAAGGTGCAAAACGTCAACCAAGATAATTCAGCCAGTTGACCCCGCCGTGATGATTCTAATCCAGAGTGCAACATGCACACTCATTGTAATCCTCTGATACTCGATGACCAGCACGACATTTCACCCTTCACCGCGTCTTCGTCGAAGACTCTGTGACGGATAGAAAACTTTCCAACTGATGTAATTCGCTACGCAGCGCCGTTTCCTGACGTTCCCAATACATCGATTATTTATCTTTCATTTATCACACTCCCTGCACTGATCAGCGATTAAAGAATATGACGTAACATAACGTTAAAGATAGTCTCGCGCCACGACATTAATGGAGTTACAAGGATCTCACGAATGATTTAACCGGCAACATTATTAATAGTCATTATTGAATATCACGTAACTTCGCGATTACTTTATGAACTTTTACATACTGCTCGTTAGCTAAAGGATTTAGTAAATAATTTAACACTTTTTATTAAACTTAACTATTAAAATAAATCCTTTTGAATACAAATTTTATTAATGATTACTTTATTAATGTGAAATTAATTAAATAATAAATTTCGATTTAATTTTTCCAAAACTCTCTTCTTTATTTATAAATGCAGAATTATATGTGTATTGTGAAATTCTTTTTTCTATAAGAAATGTATCAATTTTTGGCAAGAATATTATTATATGCCACAACATGTTTCTTATAAACCACAAACATGTTTCTTATAAAACATTGTATGTTTGTTTAGTGAATATATGTAGCTATTATGTCATATTCGTAATATAATAGAATTCGTAATATAATTCTTTTTATAGATTTATGACATGACTATAAAATAATGAAGCTACAATCATATGCTAAAAAGTTTTAAATCAAATTAGTAATCTTTTAACATTAGAATTAAATGTAAAAAATTTTGAAATTTTTGCATTTTTTAACTTCTAACTCCAACGGGTTTTCATTAACTTGATCAGATATCAGATTGAAAGATAAAACAAAAGCAGGAAATACACCGTATGATTTATCTTCGTTACAGCAGCAATGTATGCACTCCAACTTACAATTAGTCGATGTTGTACAACTCTTGAAGATTAGGCATCAAGTGCACTCCGGTTATCTAATCAAGTACGCTTCTTCAAAGAGTATATTATAGTTTATAAATACTTCGCCGTTTTTTTCCATTATTAACAAGGACATTGAATAAATCTCGATGAGATCAAGCTGTATGAAAATCAAATAGTTCACATTCTTAGATGAATTATTTTCAAATTTGTTTTCAACTATGTCTATCATATTTGAGATTTACAACAAATTAGTCTTGCTAGATAATTTTTAGTGATTAATATCAGGAAAACAGAAACATTTTCTCTTTTTTTTTTTTCATTAAAGAAGTTAATAATCTAAGAAAACAAATTTTAATCACTAGAGATGAGCTTATAAATAGAACGCGTTTCACATAAAACACATGTGTAAAAATAACAACTGAGACACAACAGCTGAGACGACAAACTCTTCATTCCTGGAACGAGATAGATAGATAAAAGATAAAGTCGTATAAATGACTTCGGAGGATGCGATAATGTTCTGTCAAGTAGACAAGATGCAACGGATGTCACGCGAATTGACGTAGATTGATTTTTACCACAATCTTAACTCGTAATTGACCTCTTAATGGCATGTCGCTGCGAAAATTGGAAGAAATGTGCGACGCAATTCGATACCATCCATCAAAGACGATCGAAATCTCGTCACCAGCATTAATTACGTGATGTTACTTATTTCGAAACTCGTACGCCGAATAAATACGGTGATAAAGCGGTGACTGGCTTTTACTTTTAATCGAGAATCAGAAACCTCGCATATCTTAAGATGATTACACTCATGGGAATTTTAACATTCACGAAATAATTCTGCGTACGTTCGCTATTTTGCGAGAAAATATGTGGATTTCTTTGCCACTCACAAATATGCTCGTAGCGTTAGAATTACATCAGTTGGAGGAATTTCTTTACATAAAATGCAGCAAATTATCGAGATATCTATGTCATCCTAACGTAATTTTAACAATTAAAATTTTTGCAATTTTAATTAGAAAAAAATAAATATTAGAAAATCTAATTGGATAAACTATAAAAAGATACATAACATAATTATACAATATAACACGTTACGTAATTCAACATAATTTTATAATTGACACGTTGAAAAAATTACTTTTAAAATAATATTAAAGTTCTCTCATAAAATATCTAAACTCTCGAGTTTTACCATTAAAAAATCCTAAACCTCATGGAAATTTTTCGCTTTTAAACTCACTTATCATAAATACATTCTAATCCGAACGATATCGGCAGAGAATTATTTAACATCTCTTCAAGCCCGATAACTGATTTTATTTCATAATCTAAATTCCTCAAAGTAGACTCGCGTGATTATCACGTCATGATATAATGTATGCTTTCGATTATGTAACACAAAAGCTGGAAATTGAATATGAATCGAGAGAATCTGTCGCGCGACTGTGAATTACGTGGCAGCGAAACGTCACGTGTTATAACTAGTGTAACAACCGGCGACAGCACACGCATCGTAATATTCCAAAGATCCACGTGGTTCTCGCTGGGAAAGTAAACATCGAAGAAACGGATCCGTCTATTGATGAACCGATATCTACAACACGATGCAGACATCTTGACTTTTCGATGTACAAATTAATAAATGCCAAATCGGAACGCTCACACTTAGATAGTGATAGATCGCGATAAATCGCACTGAAAAATAATTGTCGAATCTCATTGGAATATTACCACGTGGCCTTGGAACCGTCACAAAAAGATATCATTTCGTACGATTTCTAATATAGCGACCTCGATTCATTTTTCTAACAGCCGCTCCTTTGCATATTTCTGTTGTTTATGGAGAAATGGTTTTTCTCTGTATTTTATTTAAAACGATATATATCATTCAAATCGGAACGTAGAATACAGAATTCACTTACATTAAAATTCAAATTGCAATGTCAAGAGCAACAGCTCGATTAAAATCGGAACATACAGAGAATTTCGTATCTGATGCTGATTATCCACAGAATATCGGATCAATATATTGTGCATGTAATATTTATCTCTTTCGAAGCAAAAATTATATAAAATCCGTTAACAAAATGAAACCACAAAAATGTCAGCTATGTTTCTCTTTTTCTAATTATAGGAAAAAGAAAAAAATATGTTAAAAAAATAACTTTTTACATCGGACTGATTTCAAAGATACATCTAATAATCAGGATAATCAATCTTAAGGAATTTTATATATCTCTTTTCCTTTTATACTGTTACAAATATGATAGACTTACATATAATGTTTTACAGATATTATATATACTCGTACATAATATTTGTAACAACAAACTTCATAAAATTTCATAGAAAACGACCGTGTGTTGAATAATTAAAAAAATTCATTCAAAATAATCTCTAAACAGATTGTAATCTCAATGATAGAGTCACCTTGTTACGCTGCGTAACAATGAGTTATGTATTACATCTTACAAAGATGTTTACTTTACAAGAACGTACATCATCAAAACAAGTCTTTCGCGGTTCAATATTTCATACTCGGTAGTCTAGTAAAGAGGCCTTTCAAAGAAAATTCCTCGACGATAAATTCGGCCCTCGTGACAGGCCCTTCAATGATTCATGAGTATCGACAGGTGGATGGTCCAGGAAAGGTACCAGTTTTCAGTCAGAGGCAGGAGGGCGCGTTTGATGGCGGTGCACTATTGACCCGGTTTTGCGAGATACGATACCTGATTTCGCACACGTGCCACCGCTTCCGCTGATCTCCGGAACGATCGATGCGAGACTGACGACACTGGCTGCTGCTGGTCTCTCCGCGAGCTTGGCTTTCCGTAATACGCGCGTGAACGGAGCGGCGGGAAGTGGGTACTCGCGACGGGGCCGAGCGGCGACTGGTCGTGCCTCCAACGAGCTTCCAATGTGACCCATGATCGTCTAGCATCCACCACTACGCCACTACTGGCCGCGTGCGTCACGCATACGTCCGTATTCCGGCGGCATCGCGTAAAAGTGTAAACGCGTTAACGAACGAGGGGTCACGCGGATACACGCGGGCACTATCTCTAGCTCTCGCGCCTTCGCTCGTGACGTCTGCGAATACTGTGGAAATCGCGAATCGCGAATTGATGTTACGCTGTCGAACTCACGGGCGTGCTTGTTGACAAATTCAAAAGCGGATTCGGAATCTTAGTAAATATTTGGTCGAATGTTATTTCTCTTCTGTAGCTTTCTGGGATTTCACACTTGATATTTCTGGTCTTTCTTCTAAAAGTCAATTGAATAAGAAGTTTCAAATCCAAAAATAGAATGAGATTATTCAAAACATTATACGATGAGAATTGTTGAGATTAACAGTTCGTATTGACTATTATTTATGCTTGTCTTATTTCTCTCATCACAGTTTATGACTCTGAAACACTTTCGCTAAGGAGTAATGGATTTCGAATTGATCAAAGAAGTGTTTAACGATTTGATTCGACTAGCATATATGAAGTATGAGTTGTTAACTATCTAATAAGAAATATGATAGAAGAAATAGTACACGCTTGTGATTGTCAGAGTAATTAAAAATATTATAAGATTATTATAAGAACCATTATAAGAAGATTAAGTAAATCTTACATTTAGTTATTTTTTATCAATAATATCTAAGTGTAGTTAGAGAATGCATATAAAAGAAATGTTAATATTAACAATTTTTTACGATTAAATAAGCTTTTAAAGAAGAAAGTGTTTGAAAAATAATGGAAGATATAAACAACTTTGTTTAGATAATATGAATATATTTAAAAAATAGAGAGAGAGAGGGGGGAAAGTATAGGGAAAAAGGAATAAATTCTAAAAACTAGCTTTTGAACTCTGATCGTTAATTTAATATTCCTAATTTTAATAAAGAAAAGATAAATACGAAAAAAATCATGATTTTCAATAATTAGATGTTTAATTGTAGAATTAATTTTTTCATACACGTACACATTTTGTTTATAAGAAAGAAATCGAGAAGATTTTGATATTAAATTTAGAAGTCAATATTGTTATCTCAACTGCACAGCTACTTATTGACTATTCCTTTAAAAAAATGTTCAATTTCTTATTTTTTTAAACATGAAAGCTCGAATTATTCCGAAATTTAAAAATTTAATAAATATTTAAAAATACTTAATTCACTATCTTAGTCAACGTTTTGACGAGATATTATTAGATACATTTAAGATCGCACGTGGCTGATGCTTCTTTCGTCTGTCACGTCAATCTATTCAATCTTAGTTCACAAATCCAAGCATCTGTAAGTACGTGTGCAGACACAAGTAAATGGGTCGATACCCCATGAGACACATAGTCAATCAATCAAACAAATTTATCAACTATTTGTTTTTTGCAACTCGTTTTATCTTTGAACTCAATTTCTTATTGCATATATTATCTTAAATTTAAAAAATATATTAACGTCATTTTGTAGTTAATATCCACAAAGGTCTTATTAACAATAAGAACATATACTCACGCATGTGCACAAATAAATAGAAATCGCTCAATTAAAACAATGTCGACAATTCCGTCTTGTTTAATTATTGGCAAATTAGATTGTTGAATATAAATTTATTATTCATTAATTCAATCGTAATTCTTTAAATAAATAAGTAAATCATAAAATCGTAATTCTAAACAAATATGTATCTGAAACGTTTTAAAATGATTGACTAATTTGTTGTCTCTGGATATGCTCACATAATTTCTTTTTAAATAGTTTTATATATTTTTCATACAAGCGCTTGATATAAAAGTAATGGAATAGGAATGTGCAATGCAAAATGCATAAAAATGCATATGTAATATTTTTGTATATAGCTCATAAATCAATGTGTACATATATATATATATATATATATATGTTTTAAATTGCACTTTACTGAAAGAAAAGAAAGGATTGTAGGCATTTAAAAGATCATTCCAATTGCCTACAATCCTCTCTTTCCTTTCAGTAAAGTGCAATTTAAAATCACTGAATATGTTCGATTAGATCGCATTTTAATATAAGATTTAATAAAATAAAACTTAAATAGTGCATAATTATTAAAGGTATAACTATTATAACTATAGTAATATTACAAATTTTCAATAAAAAGAAAGGAATTATAAAGAAATAGACATTCTATAATCCTACAGCATGCAATGCACGATATACAATTAATAAAAGATGTCAAATACGTTCAAAAGACTGACCTCTCCAAAAAGAGAATATTTGATCTGTTGACCCATCTCATTAAATCTCCAATGTACTAATAGAACTATATATGATGTGTTACAATTTAGATGAATATCCCTTTAATGATTAAATGATTTATTGCAATTATAATAGAACTATACACATGACCCTTAACTAATATTAAATATAATTGCTAACATTAATATGCCAAAAATATTGTGTAATAATATAATAAATAACTAAACGTGTAATTGCTTATTATTATACAAATATGTTATAAATCACAATATTAAAGAAATTATACATTTTCAAAAATTTTTATGATATGAAAAAATGTAATATTCTTCTTTAAAATCTTCAAATTTCCAATTTCTCGCAACACCAATTCTGACAATATTTTTAATATAAAATACGTAATCCAAATATTAATGTGAAAGTTGCTTGTGCTGACATAGTATAATTTACAAACATTTTAATGCTTCTACAACTGCATTTTTATCAAAAAATGTAATCTATATAACAATTTTATAAATTCGTAATAATAAACTCGTAATACAATAGTTTTACTCGGGTAGAAGATCATCTCCGAGTTCTTCGTCACCAAAGTCATCATCTCGTTTTCCAGCAGCTGTCATAGGACGAGTAGGGAGAGGTCCTATAGGATCTGTATAACTCGTACCTAGAAATAAATTAGAAATTGTTTTCGTGATTCTAATAAATAAATGAATAACATATTTAGAGAGACAATTAATCACATATCGCACATATTATTATAAATAAACAGCAAACAAAAATGGGCACAATATGATATAAATATTCTAGCAATATGCATCCTCAGATTCATAGTTCCGATCAGTAATACATAACGGTCTATCGAATGTATTAAGTGATAAAGAGGGAACAAGAATAGACTAGTCAAAGCAGCCGCACTCATCCATCACTTATTCAATCCATTAGAGTGATTCGCGCACCACTTGTAGATCATTTTTGCTGATGCTTGCATTCAATGAAAACGTGTAATGCTAATCATACTAAAATTACTAACTGAACAACCACGAAATTTTCCATAAAGTCCATGTATTATTACAATAAAATTGCGTAGATAAAAGATTTACCAAAGTTACAAAAAATTATGTAAAATGTAAAAATAAAAATAAATTATAATATAAAATGCATATAATGGCAAACACTGAATATTTATTCAATAGATGATTAGAATAAATTAATGGAAATATGTAAGAAATTATTTAATTCCACAGAAGTTTTAACCCTTAAATACACTAGCAGGATACAAATGTATGTACTCCATTACACACAATTACAAATATTTCTCGCATGGCGAAATTATAGTCTAAAATTACTGTTATTTAGAAAAAAATATCCTAAATTAATTTAAAAAAAATTAGAAAAAGTCTTTATTCTTATAATTGTATTTTAGTTAAAACTCATAAAAAAATTTCCCCGCGTATAGCTGTTCAGCCAGTGTAGTTCAGATTAATAATTGTACATACCTTGATAATCATTTCGTCCTGAAATTGGTCGTCGATCCGGACTTCGTCTTTGATCTGACAGTATACTCAATCCTGAACCAGCTCGAGATGATGTTCCACTATTACTCTTTCTAGAACCTGCACAAAACGTACAATCGAGAGATTGAATTATAATTTAAAGAAATAAATATTTCTTATTATTACACACATTATTCAATATAAACAATAAATTAAACGGAAATTAGTAACAACTGAAGAGTAATCCAAAAGCAATCCAAATTTATTGTATCTCAATATATATACAAATTGTTACTCAGTTATTACACTTTCAAATATTGAATTATTAAAGTACATACCTGTTGTGCCTGGTCTTGCTGAACCTTGTCTTTCTTTTAATTCTTTAGCTTTTTCGGCCTTTTTCAATTCAGCTGTATACATCTGCGCCTCTTTCAATCCCAGATCGCTACATAGCCTGATCAAAAATTTTAAACATTCTATATTATCCGGAAATTTATTATGAATATCTTGATATTCCGTAAGAGCTTTATGAAATTGTCCAGTACGTCTCAAACAGGCGGCAACTAATAATCTCCATCTTGGTTCATCTGGTGCAAGCTCCACCGCTTTTTGAAAATAAGCCAACGCTTTTTCAGCAACCTTAAAGAAAAAAAAATAATAAATGAAGAAAATACATACAAATTTTTTAACTTTATTTTCAACAGCAGGATGTTAATAATAAAAGTTATACCTGCATTGATATAAAGTAGGATCCAATCCAGTCTATCACTTCAAAATTAGCAGGATAAAATCTATGGGACTGTAATAAATATATAATTATAATAAATACACATATATTACAAAATATTAATACATGATTATAGACAATTCGAAAATTCAGTTAATAAGAAAAAATGGAAAACACTTACATCATTATAAAACTGAAATGCCTGCTGCTTATCTCCTATTGAATCGTACAGTTCTCCCAATTTTTGTAAAACACCTGGATCAGACGATATTATACCTAACAATTGATTGTACCTGTTAAAATAAGATTTGAATTAATTATATTTATGACATTTAATAGCAAATATCAGAAATTAATTATATAAAAATAAAAAATAAAGACAACAAACAATTAACTAATAGGCTACTAAGAGTCAGCGCGGTTATAAGTGCGCAATTAAACTTATTACAGTTTTTTTAAAAACTGTTTATTCATACTAAGCGATACAACAATTTATTCGAACGTTTCGAAAAAATAAAGAATAAAATATAATTTAACTTAAAATACCATTCAGATGCTTGATCAATATCGGTCATCAATTGATATAGATGACCAATTTGATATAACGTTTGTGGATCATGTCGAACGATATTACGAATTTTCCAAAAACACTCTAAGGCTTCTTCATACATATTTTCTTTTTTATAAACTAAACCTATAAATAAGGGAGATATCAACATTAATAAAATAATATATATACATTAGGTAGTTATATTAAATTAATATAAAAAGGTATGTGTAATGCAAGAGAATAATTAATTGAAATATTTAAGCAAAGTAATTTTTATGAAATTATTACCTAAATTGTACAAAGCTTGTACATGACTCGCGTCTGTTTCTAGCGCACACAGTAATAGCTCTCTAGCAATGTTCAGTTCATCTTTTTTAATTGCACAAGCGGATAAATTAACGTATGCCGCTGCATTGTAAGCATCGGCATTACGAGCTATTTCTCCATATTTTTCAGCTTGATCATAATCTCCTTGCTAAAGAATTTTCTGCTTTGTAAAAAACAAACAGATGTCTGCACATATTTATAAAATATTACTCACGAGATAATAGATGAACGAAAGCATAGTCGCTGCTGCACTATTAACTTTAGTGTCACGATTTTCAAATATTTTTAATGTATCTATGGCTAGCTGTGTCTCTCGATTATACAAAAATACCATGGCTTTGTTTATTTCTAAATCGGCAGCTAGAATACTATGCGTCGAGGACTTTATAGCATCTACACACCTAAAACAATTGCACAAATTTTTTTGAAGAAACTAGACATTAAAATGTATTTTTTTTTAATGTTATAATTCTTTAAAATATACCAAGCAAATCCAGCCGTAAGTGTATCTTCAATAACAGGCGCTATAAGCTTTGCCGCACAAAGTATAGTTTTCTCTGATTCCAATTTTATTTCTTTCTCTAATTTTGACAAATCGTCATTCCTTATTACTTCATTTAATATATTAGATGCAGCATCATCCTACATATAAATAAGAAAATATAAATAATATCATAGTGATAGTGCTTAATGTTTCATTTGATTTATACGTGTGAATGAAATCATCCCTGAAATATTCACACATAACCATCATTTAATGTTTATACATAAACAAAATGTATCTGACAAAAATAAAAAAGTGATGAGAAACCCGTTTGAGTATTGAATATTTGATGAAAAGAGGCAATTGTCATAAATAAATCATTATGGTGCACCTTTACGTGAATTGTATAACACACTCATTGTGATATGTAGCGGTGCAGGTGTTGGCAACTCTTTAAAAGATATAACTTTAGTAAACACAATATGATAGTGCCAAACTCACGGGATTTATGCTATACTTGTCCTCCTGATCTATATTAAGTTGTACTTCTAGTAATTCTAAAAAAGCTCTTTTCATCTTATCACGATGAGATAACGCAAAATGACATAAAACAGCATGCAAACCCGCTTTAAATTCAGCTCTCTCTCTCATCACCCACTCAAAACTATTAGCTGCCTCTTCTAATCGACCCATTTGCACAAATAACATTCCCATGTTATGCATAATTTTTATTCTGCGAAATATTTTCCAGATTAATGCTGTTATTAGCAATGGCATAATCGTTCCTCGACTGTATAAATGAGTTCTCAATTGTATAAATTGATAAAACGAATACTCACCTTAAATCCTTATGGGCTGTTGGGGCCTGATCAAATGCCATTCTGTACATTTTTATAGCTTGAGATAATTGTCCCATTTTTACATAAATGTTACCCATATTAACTTTGAGTCGGGCGCTATTACTAAACATCCTGTTCCTTGTTATAACCTGATAAGTTGCTATAGCCTCTGTATACATTTCGTTGTTCGTGTATTGAATCGCTAAATTAAACAGCACCTGTGAAAAGTAAATAAAAAATATGCACATAAAAAGCAATAATCGGAATATAACTTTCATATCAAATTGTTTTCTCGCATCTTATAACGAGTTACCGGATGCATGTAATTAAAATGTCCAACACTCTGCTTCAATCAAGGCTTCATTGTATAATGAATGTCGTTATAATCATAATTTTATGTAATACATGATTATATGTCAACAGAAAGAATAATTTTGATGAAGTATCTAAAAATATAGCTAGATACAAATCCGAAAATAATTTTGTTAAATTATCACAAAATAATTTTACCCAAACATAACAAGACAAAGTCACAATAACGTCAAATGATAAAAAGTGAATCATTATTAATGATCATTTTGCAGACACTTTGACGCCATTTTGACGCTGTGATGACTTCCTGTTTTATTGAGTAAAATGCTCAAACCGGTTAGAATGTTAACATTTTTTAGAGCACTGCTCATCATGTTTAAATAGTCTTTATAATAATTTTAATGGCCTAATAAATTATTTTTCGATCTACATTCAGCTAAATTTTTAGACACTTTTGTTTTGTATAATCTGTCGTATTATTTTATATTTCATATCATTCATTTAAAAAATTATACATTTAACGTTAAAATTTATTATGTAATTGGAAAGCCAAAAGAGAGCTTTAAATAAAATGTTGTAATAATTATAGAAATTATTCTAAAAGATTTATAACTAATAATAGAAAGTTGAATTTTTTAATTATTACAATAGAAAAATAAAAATTATTTGAAAAGGAAAAATTTTTTATGACATTTCGACCGCACTTAGAAAGCACAATTCCATTATATTTATACTATCGCATCTAAGACAGAGCATCGTGTATTTTATTCTTACATGTTCGGCAATTTGTTGATAAAATGCAAGTAGCAAAAAAAAAACAGTCCATGAACATGAAAATGTTAAAACTACACCGACCAATGATATGAAGAATCACAAGAGATTATAATGATTTAATGAACTTACTGCAAACGTTAAGTCTATATTGTGATTATCACTGAGACCAGCTTGTTCCTGCAATCGAATAAGAGCCCTTTCCCTTGAGGAAGCTTCCCGCGCACGTTCTAAAGCGATCTTGATGTTATTTTCCGAAGCTGCTTGTGCAGAAGTTTCGATCAAACCCATTATTTTTCTTTCCGTCACTTTTATTTTCTCTTCGGGCCTTAAACAGAAAAAATATAGAAATAAATTTTAATATAAATTTTTTAATATCATGTATATGCAATACAAGTGTAAATGTAAATCTCATACGTGTCTTCTTTGTTAGTTTCTAACGCAGGCGCAGGACCTTTGGAACTAGTCCCCATGTTAAGAGGATCAAAAGCCTGTCGATTGCTGGTATATCCAGCACTTCTTACCGCTGTCATAGGTCTAAGCCCACTTGTCATAGGTTGCATTGCTGTAGTAGCACCACTTTGAAACTAAACGAAAATAAAAGCGCAAGATTGAGTAATATTTTATATACTAATATTTCACTTACTAATATTTCATATAAAATCAAGTGTGTAATATCAATAAAATTATAAGATTATAAAATAATAAAATATGTGGAGCACCTTGCCACATATTTTATCAACAATTAATAGCTGAGATTATTTATCCAATGTAAAAAATTAATTTTTCTTTAATCTCTATATTATAAATAAAGAATTTAAATTTGAATATTATTAAAATTAAATTGATTAAAAATTACAAATATAAAATGACTATAAAATATATAATATTGCCATCTATTTTCACCTGTAAAATCTATTTTATGAAAAATCTATTATGCTGAGAAAAAATTGAATCTAAAATAATTTTAATTGAAATTACAATTGTTTACAAGATATTCTTTTATATGTAAATATATATAAACTCCAAATGACTTACTCGACTTGACGTTCCAAAACGCATTGCAGTGCCTGGTGTTTTTGGAGTAAACTGTCAAATATCAAATAAAACATATGTATAACAAGAAGAAAATGGGTATTTAATTTCTAATAATTGTAATTTAGTTATGAATATATTGCGTTATGCAGTATGAATTGTTGGATATGGAAGTTTTAGATATTAGAAATAAATGACTCATCGTTTTACTCACTATTGATCTTTTTCCATAACTCGTCTTGATAACTTCCTGAAATAATTCATCCTGCTCGAGATCCTTGATATTATACACCGATGGATAATCATTATATCCCGTATAAATGTCATCCTCTACTTCTGCGGTAGACATAGTCAAGAATTTTACAGTATTCCGTATAATTGTGCTTCTTCTTTGTTGCACACAATACAATATACTTTAAATAATCGATTTATAAACTCTGACGTATATTTTAGAATAATTTAAGTTGAATAACTAAAACCAAAAACTATTTTGGAAAGTGTACTCCAAATTACAAAACATGAAGAGAGTAACTGACACTACTAACAGGTTGACAGCGTGACAGCTGATCATATAAAGTACAAATATAGTATAGAAGAGTTTCGATACAAGAGACAGTTTCACCGTGCACTGACGCCCTCTCGACATAAACCAATGTATTACTTTGTCTCTATCTTCTCTTTATTATCAAATTTTGATAAAGTAAACTTTGATTTGTAAATAAAATGTCGTAGATGTAAACATTAAAAAATAATCAAAAACAGTTAGTTTCATTTTCTTAAAATTTATTTTCTGAAATGCTTGATATCATAAACTTACAACGATGTAATCAGTAAATAAATAATTATTTGATTCATTTGAAACAATTGATTCAAAATTAGAATAAACTAAGTAATTTTTAAAAGTATAAGTTAAATTATTCTATAACTTCATCAAATTTTCTATTCTTAGTATTCCTAGTTTCCATCCCATTTTAATTTTTTGTTTTATATTTTTTAAGTACAGTGTTTTTTATTTTTAACTTTAAAATAATTTTNCATCCCATTTTAATTTTTTGTTTTATATTTTTTAAGTACAGTGTTTTTTATTTTTAACTTTAAAATAATTTTTTTTATTAATTTTCTAGTCTTGCTTGTGATAAAATATCTTTTATATAAATATATATAATGATAAAATTTAACAAGGTTTTATTTAAACGCAGTGATATAAATTTGTGAAGTCAATACAGAGATCTTGTGTATAAATAAGTGTATTATTACAAATTAATACACTCAATA
>QKQZ01039498.1:0-16803 GCA_003595255.1 Solenopsis fugax
TTTTTGCGCACCACTAACCGCGCTTGACTCGTATTTGCCTTTCTTTTACACTTGTCATTTTTTCATAATTATATATTTTAACATATGTTAACATATTTGATATATAATTATGTATAATTATATACAAAAATTTTTTTCCGGATGGTAAACTCAAAACATGAACAATTCCTATAGAAATTACGTACACCAAAGGTTTTTGGGATTTACCCTAAATATTTTATGGTTTAACAATTAAAAAACTGAAGATCAACACTTAAGGAACGTTCGGCAACTCGGGAATTCAAAAAATTCTGAAACTTTGTGTACAAATAGAGGAGTTCATCCGTAACACAAAAATATTTTTTGTTTGTGCCCGATTTCAGTTTTAGAGGTGAAACACTCTTTTGAAAAAATCGGTTTTTTCTTTCCAAGCGAATGTCGTCGAAATTATAAGATAGAAAAAAATCAGGGAATGGAAAGTTACTTTTTAAAAGTAACTCGTTACCGTTACTCGTTACTAAATCAAAAAAGTAACTAGTTACCTTTACTCGTTACTGACTCTCGAAAGTAACTCGTTACTGTAGACAGTAACGATTCGTTACTTTTTTTAATTTTAAAATAAAATTAGATTATGTTTAAAAATTTTAATATAATTGTAAACCTACAGTTCTTAAAATAAATAAAACTACATAAATTATGTAGGATTTTCTGGATAAGATTCACATATAAGATTTATTAAATATAAATTTAATAAATTTTTTATCGATATTTTTAATAGGAAGTTAATTACATCACAAAGGTTAATTATGTCACAAAAGTTTGACTTTTGTCTGAAGGTTTTACTTTGTAATGTAATATAAAAGTAAAACTATGAGAAGGTTTTACTTCAGTATTACATTTTTATTGTTGTGGTATTAATTTACTATTTACACACTTTTAACAAATGTTGGTACTCCATTATGTTATTTTGTAGATGACCTCTTAAATATAATAGTACAGAATTACCTATGAACAGTCTTTCGACTGATACACTGCTGGGTAACGCCGTTTTAATTTAATGATTGTTTTTTTTTAAGGAAAATCCTTGCTTGGGAAAATCCTTTAATAATAATTCGATGTCAGACTTTTTTGATTTTAAAAATCGTTGCAGTTCTTCTCCAGATTCAGAAGCCGATTTTGATCGATGAAAGTTAAAAAAATCGTCGTGGTCATCACTTGAATTTAAGGAAGTTTCGCTTGAGTTTTAAAATTATATAATTTAAAACAATTTTATATTGAAATATATATTATTGTATTTATTTTAAATAACACATTCAATTTTCGTTTTACTGAAGGATTCACATTATTGTAAAAAAAATGTAAAAATATAAATATTTTAATATATAATTAAATTTTTTTAATTTTACATTTTGTACATTTGAAAAAAAAAGAATTAATAATTGCCAGTTGCCTACATCCAAAATTTAAATATAACTGGTTAAATGGAGAAAAGAAAAAAACTAGCTGAGAGCTACATAGAAGATTTGTTAGGCTCTTTCGCTCAAGCGAAATTTCCTAAAATTCAAATGATAACGACAATTTTTTTAATTTTCACCGATCAAAATCGGCTTCTGAATTTGGAGAAGAAAACCGGCAACGATTAAAACAAGCAAAAAAAAAAGAAATAAAAATAAGCATTAAAACAAGCATTTATTAAAAATTTATATGTTGTTACCCAGCAGTGCATCAGTCGAAAGACTGTTTAGTATAGGTAATTTTAGTATAGGTAATTTGTTATAGGTACTATCACATTCAAGAGGTCTACAAGATAACATAATAGAGTTATTATTGTTAAAAGTAAATAGTAAATTAATACCGATAAAAATGTAATACTAAAGTAAAATCTTTTCATGGTTTTACTTTCATATTACATTACAAAGTAAAATCTTCAGATAAAAGTTAAACCTTTGTGACATAATTAACCTTTGTGATGTAATTAACTTCCTATTGAAAATATCGATAAAAATTTATTGAGGTTATGTTTAATAAATCCTACATGAATCCTACATTATCCGGAAAATCCCATATATGAATATTGATTGAAAAATAAAGATTGAAAATTATATCATAAATTAAAAAGTAACCATGAAAGTAACTGTTAAATTCGTTACCGTTACTAGAAAAATGTAACTACATTACCGTTACAGTTACAAAAAATAAAAAGTAACGCCGTTACCAGTTCGTTACCAAAAAAAGTAACTGCAGTAACGGTAACGACGTTACAAGTAACTCGTTACTTCCCATCCCTGAAGAAAATGTTCTGAATAAAAGTTGAATGACTCCAAGAGTACTTTATAACAGTGATTTAAAAAAATTTTTTTTAATTATTTTTATATTTTCCCCACCACTTCACATTTGTTTTTAAAAATTTTTAAATATTTTAATGATAGAATTAAAGATTATTTTTATACGAATTCAACCATATATAATAAAGTATCTTTCCGATATACCATTTTTGAAAAATAATATCGAACTCCTTATACATATACCTATGCACGTTATACCCCAAGTAGCACGCTTACGTTTAGAAAACGTATCACAAGCGTTTGTTCCAAATGTTTTATAACCGTATTCTAGAAACTTTTTTATGAGTTAAAATGTTCAAAAAAAGAACCGTTAAGTTATACGTTTATTCCCGTAAAAAGTACGTTTAAGAAACCATTAGTAATAATGTTTAAAAAACGTTATTTTATAGATGAAAAACTTTTATTTTACAGGAAGAAAATATTTTGAAAATATCGTAAACAAAATTCATTCGATAAACAATATAATATTCGAATTTATTTTCATTGTACTAAAAATATATTAAGAAACATATATTTTACAGTATTGTTTATCGAAAGAATTATATTTATAGTATTTTTAAAACATAAAAAATTTGTTTAAGAAGTTTTATAACTTTATTAATAAAAATAACTTTTCTATAGCTCAAATGTGATTTCGATTAAAACGATAACTTTATGATAAAATTAGATAAAACATCAATAAAGTTTAAATATGTTTCTATCATTTTCTATTGGTTTTTTTAAACAGGGTAAATCTACTGATGCACTATATTGATCTAACTAAGCAGTAAATTGTGTCAGTCGCATGTAAGAATACATAAAATCTTACATCATGACAAATTATGTTGTTATATCTCAATTCTTTATCTCGTCGTGTTAGACGAAAGATTGAGAATATTTAAAACTCGAACGTTAAAATTTTATCTGAAGGAAATGAACAATATATTAATTTACAATAGGAAAAAATGATTCTTAAGGCGATGCTGAAGTAACGAACTCACTTGATATCAGTATTGTAGATTTTTCTTTGACGGAAAGTCGAGCGCGGGGCGTTCCTGCAAAAATATTCGCGTATAGAGACCGGTCCAGCATCCCCTTAAACTATGTAGAAACATTAAAACTACGTCTCATAAATTATGGTTTCAGAAACGTTTCTAGTACAACGTTTCTAATACAATGTTTTACGGTTATGAAACCATAAATACGTTTATAAAACGTATATACCATAAAACCACAATATGCTACCTGAGTGAATGGTCAATGTATTTTATTGACGAATGTTAGGCAATCCTATTCAGTAAACTTTAAAATGTTAAAGTTTTGTGTAGTACAAGTAAAGTAGTTCATAAAATAGTTCATAAAATCATTTTTTGCTAGTACCAAAAATTACAACTTTAGGGGATGAAAGCATTCCTTGAAGAAAATGTACATTTTCTTTTCGGCAAAATAACTACCGAGAAGAGTGACACGTATAAAAAAAAGTTTAAACGGAAGTTGCATCTCATTTTTTTGCTCTATGAAACTGCGTATAGATAAAAATCAAAATATTCATGTTGTTCAAGTTATCCCTGTCACCAACCCTTAAAATTGAATTTTCATTCTTCATAAATTTATATGAAAATTTCCACACCTCTCCACACCTGTTTTCACATTTTCCATAATTATTTTTTGTGATATCTTTTATAAATGAAAGAAAAATCAAATTCATCGAATATTTAAAGTTTGTTTAGCAGGTTCTTTATTCAAATGTTTTCATACAGAGATACTTAATTATTATTTATATACATTTCACATAGTTTTCAATTATTTAAGCATCGCAATATTATATACTGACGATGACGTAAAAGACGACACTAATTAAAATAAATTATTGACTTATATGCAGCATAATAATTGCAACGTACATACTTCAATGCTATTTTATTATACTATTATAAACCGATAAATAAGATAAAACTCTATTTTTTAACGTTAAATGATATAACGTTAAAATATATATAATTATATACAATTATGCATGATTTTTATATACAATTATACATAATTTTATATAACCATACATAATTGAATACAATTATACAGTTATACATGTATACGTAGATATATATTTCACTTCAGCTTACAAAAATTGCCAAGAAGGGATCTTGGTTTACAATATTACTCTAAAATCCACTCATTCATCCACACAATTTCGCGCGCTCGCTACCTATTCCTTATCTGCCTATTCTCTACCTATGTATATACATCTCTATACATTTTAAATATTTTAGATTTGTTACAGTTATATATGTATATATATAATGATAACAAAAAATTATGTGAAATTATTATATATTTATATATATACATATATAATTATATATATATGATTATATACAAAATATGCCCACATATATTAAAATATATATAATTATACATAACTATGCATTATTGTACATGCTTTGTTTAATCGTACTCTGTAACAGTTATCTAGTACAAAACGCAGATACTGTAAAAATTATGGATTATATTTGGTACAGTAATGATATTCTTCATAAAAATATTTAAAACAAAAGTACTCGCCACACCATGCACAATGCATAAAAGCGGCCATTCCACAAATATTACATTTGGGTATATGCTTTTCATTTTTGAAGTAACAGAAATCTACAGGATTTTGAAAATGGGCAGGATGCGTTTCTCCAGATATCCGCTTTTATACCAAGAATATTGAAAAAGATTTTTGAACCTAGGCGAAGAAAGCTGATTGTGAGTTAGTGATTGTAATTTTATGATTTTATTATGGGAGTGCAAATTAATATCTTCCTTTTGAAGAATTATCCGAAAATGTTCGCACGAAATTTTTCCAAATCCGGAATCCAAAACACATCTAAAGGCTGAATGATGCCCGTCGTCTTCTTTGGAATGGTTAAAAATTTAACTTCTTTTTCTTGTGGAATATATTGCTTTAGCTGGCTCGGACAGTGTCCCGTCCATGAGTCAAGTAAAAGCAAGCTTTTATGGCCAGTATTCGGTAAATATACTTCGGTGAATCAAGTTTTTAAATGCTCAGCAGTGAGTTTTTCTGATTTAGAAGCCTCGATATAAATGTTAACTGGATGAAATAGAGTTTCTTGTACTCTTGGTCCAAATGTTCCTGTAGACTCCTTCAAAACGATGTACAATGGTGACAGGAGATTTCCACTTGCCGAAATTAAAGGCATTATCCTATAACTATGTGTCGTTGAAGATATAGATTGAACTGTTGCTTCAATTATTTTGATTCCTGATTTTGCCAACGTTCGACCAGAATGTACTTCAAGGTTGAAGCCACTCTCGTCTGTATTTTTAACTTCTTCTAGTCCTATACCTGGGATGTTAGACTTTACATTTGAAACAAATTCTTTTGCGACATTTTGTAAATTGTCTCTATGTTCAAATGTAAATTGAGTTTGGAATGCGGTTATTTTTCGAGAAATAATTCCGTGTACATTTTTAAACTTCCAAATCCACCATTTACACCCTAAATTCGAATAGATCCACTTGATCCTTTGCCTTTTAGGCCCATAATCTTAAATTCATGTCATGAATAATAGATTTTCTATCACAAGTTTCTTGAAACTTTTGCAGTACATATTCCGTAATAAATGCAAATTTATCTGCATTTGTTCCACCTTTTTCTATACTTGTCTGCCACTTGTATAGTTTGTTGTGCCCGTTTGAACTACGAGTAGGCGTTCATTTCACTGACTCGTGCTAGGCTGTATGATTCCTTGAGCCAGCATTTCTTTTATCTGTCTATTAACTTCTATTTTGTGTTTTTCAGGTAGACGATAAGGTCTTATGTTTACGCTTGCTGTATTTAAGCGGGTTTTTATTTCGTGCGAGACTTTTGAGGTGCACGTTAGCCATTCCCATTCTACGTGAAAAATATCACTGTAGTCTTCACATATACGGAATAGAGTTTTTTGTCTTCATTTAAATGATTTGTTTGCAGGATGTTTTTTATTCGTTCCTCTCGTGGAATTTTTGGCGTATTCTCGTCTTTTTCTTTAATGTTATTTACTGATAGTTCGATGGCGATTTCGCGTATTATTTCTTCAATATTTACTTGCGGCGCTTGGTTTTTTATTTTTTCCTCCGTGGTATTTATAATATTATTTATATTTGCGGGGCATATAAACTCATAAGGTTCTACTAGACAGCATCCTATAAAGATGCTTGGTATCAGCTCTTCCGGCTTAATTATTCCAGTCATATTTTGATTAGTAGATACTTGCAGTCTCACTTTGTGGCTTTAGTATTATTCGACGGTATAGATATAATTTAAAACTTGTTTTTCCTATGGTCACTTTTTCGACTATAGTCCTATACCTTTTTCGACTATAGTCGCAAATCATATTTTTTCTGACGAAGTTGGCTCCGAGTATTCCATTGTACTCTAGATGCTCGTCTTCCTTTATTACATATACTGGGTGTCTTATTTTCCTATCTTGTAAGTATACATATATATATACGTTTTTTCAAGGGTCGTAATTGAATGGCCAGTTATCTCGGTTAATTTAACTTGTTCATCGTGTATTATAGTTTCACCTCTCAACGTTCTAAGTTTCATAATAGAGATGGTTGCACCTGTATCGAATAAGAAAGCTATTCGATTTCTTTAGGCCTCTCTTACGGGTAGAGATATTAAGTCCAGCCCGGGATTTTTTTTTCGGTGCATGCTCACATGCGACACATTCAATATGCCGCTGCGGTGCGTGACGATTTCTTAATTGTTTCATCTCTCTCTTCTTCTTCGCTACTCTGTGTACCCGAGCTCTTTATCGCTCGTCTTTTTTCTTGTCTTTCTTCTATCTTATTATTCTTATCGTTTCGGTAGGTTTTTATTTCTTTCATTGGGACGTCTCTTTGACCGTTTAATCACCAACATTCCTTGCGGGTGTGTCCTTTCTTTTTGCAATAATTGCAATATTTTTCGAAAGCATTTATATGAGAGCGACCTTCCGGCTTCAATAATGAAAAACGGTTCGCATATCGGTTACTGTGGCAGTTTTGCCCGTGGTGTCCGATTTTTCTGCATTTTCTACATTGCGGTGTCCCATAAAGGAGGGACCGTTTTTGGGACTCTGATCGACTCTTGTGTTAAAATGTCGGATTGCAGTTGCTAGGCCCCTTTATTTTTTCCTCGTCGGTTGCCCTGGTTATCGCTGCAGCTAACGTGGAATAACGCTGAGCGCGTACGAGGAGTTTAATGTCCTCATGCAATCCGGTTTGATAATTGTGGAGAGCCTGTTCCTTGATGCTTTCTAGAATGGCTCGTTGTTGTGCTGGGGGTGTGCTCTTTATCCTCTTCTATTGACTCATATAGATCATTTGCTAATGTTTCTACTTGCCGGTCGAAGTCGATGTTTGAACACGCTCTTCTTGTGATCGTCTCTGTTCTTCAATCTCTCTGTAATATTCCGTATCAATTTCATCGTCAGGATGTGCATATATTCGGTCGGAATCGATACAATTATCTTCATTCGTGCATCATAATGCTTCCAAGCTTCGCTCGAATCTAAATGAGCTACCTTGGAAATTCATGCTACATTGACCTCTATTATAGCGTAATATTGTTTTCCAGATATTTCAATGTAACTAACCTTTCTGCTGTATTGAGATAGCAAAGCAAATTAATTCAGTGTTCGATACTCCAAGCTGATGGAGTGATTTTGCGATTGTAGCGAATCCTGCGTAATCCTCCTGCTCCGCATCTTCCATCCCGTTGCTCACATCCGGTGGCCCTGATGCGTGCACATCTACACATGTTACTGTTCCAGACACAGTCGTGGACGACGTGGTAGTGTTCATTATGCTGTCCAACGATTTACACAGATCCGTGATAAAGTTGTTGAATGTTTCGATCAATACTCGTATCTGACTCTCCGTGAGGTATGGTTCGCGCATATATTGAGTGTACAATTTTGTGTCGGAAATGAGTCCCACATAACTCGTTAGCGAGCACTTCCCTAAGTTCTCCACGCGAGGCGATATCTGTTCCATCGCGTTCCGATAAGCGAATCCCAATTCGCAGATCGTTTTCTGATCCTCCGGATCCATTCTTTCGTCTCTGTCAACTATCTCGAATGTCTTTAGCCAAATCTCTAGAGTTATCTCCGAACTTATCCAAGATTTGGTGAAAATTTTCATAAATTTGATTGTTTGTGTTTCGGACATTTTGTAATTTTGCGCACTTTCGCCAAATTTTTGTTTTAGAATGTTAAATTCTATTTGTAGATGCGTAGTGTTTCGTTTGCCTAAGTATTCGTTTTCTAATTCCCTTTTTAATTGCTCATAATTTCTTATGTTTGGAAATCCATCATTTCGTGTTTGGAAATCCGTCATTGCTTTTCCTTTGAATTTCGTGCAAAGTATAGCTTCAAGT
This sequence comes from Solenopsis fugax, assembly GCA_003595255.1. Lineage (NCBI taxonomy): Eukaryota > Metazoa > Arthropoda > Insecta > Hymenoptera > Formicidae > Solenopsis > Solenopsis fugax. The sequence continues at coordinate 8,713 of QKQZ01039498.1, forward strand.
AATGAGTGTTCTTTCGCGGGGTGTATATTCTTCATCACACAGGAGCTAGCATTTAAACTCTTTTATGCCTAACTGAATTATTAGGTTTCCAAAACTCAGCAGCTCTTCTTTTACGAGAGTAGTCTGATAAGTAATAGGATTTGAAATGAAAACGCAATATGTCGGAAAAATTATTTCATTGGAATTCCATCGTTTTCACATGTCATTTCCTTCACATCGTACGTAGATTGTTCTGCTTCATTCCATTCTTCGTCTGTTATTAAATTTGTGTCCGGAATGTCAAATGAATTTTCGAAATCCAGAGACTCTTCTTCTACTTCTAATTCATTTTCATAAATATCTTGTAATATGTTTTCTATCTTCTGTTTTACTTCTATTTCCGTTTTTGTAGTAGTAGCTTTTTTTTAGGTCTCGAGAGGTTCCGTCTATCTCGGGTATCATATTGTGGGCGTCTTTCAGTGTTAGGAAACTAACTGTTGATTCTCGCTGATTTGTTATGTCATGCATAGATCGACCGTAAGAAAGATCGAGTGCATGATTATGGAAACTTCTTGACTCTCGTGTCGATTCCCCAGGCGGCGTCATCGGTCATCGTTTCATGCGTATTTCCTGCGAAAGATACTCGAAGTTCTCCCATTTCGCGTAAAAATTCGTATAGGAGAAAATTTTCCACGAATGGTAAATTATAATTGGTCCTTCCATTTGCTTGATCGGCGAGTTCATCGTTGTTCCGATCTGTTGTGTTTTGTAAATTTTGCGTTTCGTTTTTTGTCGCGTTATTTGAAAAATTTAACGACGTTCCGATGGGAGAGTGTGTCATTGGGGCGTCGTTGGGTTGTGTCGTACAGTCTTGTCCATTTCTGTCCATATTTAATAGACTAAAATCAAGCGGATCTATAGAGAATTCCCTGTCCGTTATGACGTAATCCGTGTTGCTCGTTTCGCTTAACGCTTTATTTACTTGGTCGCGAATTAATTCTAGCGCGGCTACTGCGATGTATAGTGAAGACAGTGAGGGATCTAGCCTATCGTTACTGTTCTTTATTTTATCGCTATATGTACTTTCGGGAGGAGGTTTCTCACCTGGGATTTACAGAATTCGTTCAACTTGCAGTAGTAACGCAGTACTCGCCCGGTTGTCGGGTTGCGATTCTTCTGTCGTTATCTATTCTCTCCAGCTGGGTTCGTGTTCATCTGGCTGTTGCGGTAGGATCGCCGACGATCTCAGGGTTGACTCGACGTCTCGCTTCGGCTGAGGGTGCTGTGGTCCTTACCCCTGGTCCTTGGTTCGCTTCCTTCTCACAGTTTCCTTGTGATCTCGCATGTGTCTCTTTTAGTAGCAGGTATCGTCTTCGACGTGCTGTTCCCTGGTACTTAAACTCAATTGTTGTCATTGCGACGTGCAGGGTTTATTTGCTTCCTGCCTTCTTCTGAACGGCAATCCCACCAAATTAGTGTTGTGCCCGTGTGAGCACAGCACTGTATATGTTTTGGGATTTTGGTCGCTCAAAGAGTAGGGACTCATGGAAAGGCTGTTTTGACGGATTAGAGATGAAGACACGCTTTTGTCACAATTTGGAACTTAGCGTTTTATTGTTATTGCCTTGTACATTTGATACTTATTTTTAAGTGCCCCGTTAGCTTGGGCCGTGGTGCGCGTTATTTCTGGTGTCACGCCTCGGCGTGTAAGTCACGCACGGCACATGAGAATATGCTCTGACAGCTGTTGAAGTTACTCTCCGCTGTTTTTCGATTTGTACTCTTTTTATTCCCGAATACTGCTTACGCTACATGTGCAAATTTGCAGTTCGGTCGCAACTTCAATCGGATAGCGATTCAGCGTTCACGATGGTCTTTCGAACGGAAGTTCGAAAGACTATCCGCGCCTTCTGCTGCTTTCGCGTTTCGGTGATTTTCGAAGCGCGAGCGTTTGCTTAAACATATAGTAACGAAATTGCCTTCTGTTGCTATGCGCTTGGGTGGTAGCTTAGGCTACAAGTTGCTGATGAGATTTAACCTTGCGAAATCTGTATCGTACTGTACTTAAAGTTTTACAGGCCTTTTTTCGTTTTTCCAAAACTCCACAGCATTTCTCTTATAACAGTAGTCGACCTTGCTACCTTCATCATCAACAATGCATTGTTCAGGTTTAAAACCGCCTTTATCTTCTTCTTTTTCTGCAGACGTAATATTTTCTACAACTTGCGTGGAATGTGGCTCCGATGGATCGTTAAAATCAAGCATATAATCATGATCTATCAATATTAATGAACGTGTGTCTTGAACATTTTGTAAAATATTTTGAATTTCGTCATGTACTTTAATTTCAAACGCTGTTATAGATGTCTGTGTTATACTCGCAATTTGAAATGTCGCTAACATATTTATTACGTTTGCAATATTAAACGACGTCATTTAAAAAAAATTTTTGTCAAGCAATGATTATTAACTTTTCAACAGAATGGTGACTGATTGACGTAGCAACTGAAACTGGAAATAATACTTCCTCCTATTTATATGACTCAAAAGACGCAATTACATAAATTTATTTACCGCGCGAATAGATTTTGCGCAAATAGTTTAAACGTTAGAAAATAGAGGTCCAGGAAATATCTTATTTATCGTTTGGTATGCAAAATACCAATAAAAACAGCATTGAAGTAATGTACGTTGCTATTATTTATGCTTCATTTACGTCAATGATTTACTTTAATTAGCTTCATCTTTTATGTCGTTGTCAGTATATAATATTGTCGTGCTTAAATAATTGAAAGCTATGTGAAATGTATATTAATAATAAATAAATGTCTCTATATAAAACCATTTGAATAATAAACCTGCTAAACTTTAAATATTCGATGAATTTGATTTTTCTTTCATTTATAAAAGATATCACAGAAAATGATTATGAAAAGTATAAAAAGAGGTGTGGAGAGGTGTAGAGAATTTCATATAAATTTATGAAGAATGATAATTCAATTTTAAGGATTGGTGACAGGGATAACTTGAACAACATAAATATTTTCTTATCTATGCAGTTTCGTAGAGCAAAAAAGACACGAGATGCAACTTTCGCTTAAATTTTTTTTATACGTGTCATTATTCTCGATATATAGTTATTTCGCCGAAAAGAAAATGTACATTTTCTTTAAGAAGTGATTTCATCCCCTAAAGCTGTAATTTGGTACGAGCAAAACAATTTTGTGAACTATTCTATTTGCACACAATATTTTTAAGTTTACTGAATTTTCGGGTTCCCTGACATTCATCAATAAAATGCATTGACCATTGCAATCAGTTGTTCTACAGTCAAAATGAAATAAACACTATTTTGTAAAAATAATAATTTTTCTATTCATAACTCGTTTTTAATTGTCCACAGTATTACGTACTTTGACATCGCCAAAAATATTTGACTAATTTTAGCAGTCAAGTTCAAAAAACTCGTTATTTTATAATTTCAATTATTATTATTATTATCAAAGAAAACTCTTATTTTAATATTCATTGTACTATACTGATTTGCCTTCAACGCTCTTTCGCGTAATACGCGATTAGCGATACGTGTGAGACGAATCCGTTCCAGCGCAGAAGAATTGAGCGCGCAAACACGTACGTATAGCGTGCAGGATGTCCCAAAGAGATCATATTTCCTCTTAAGATGAAGCTGGATCAGTCTCTACGCAATTATTTTTGGACAATCATATCTTTTAATTGACTTTACAGATCTCAAATTCCAATTGAGATCTGTAAAGTCAAATATTTTTGGCGAGTCAAAGTACGTAATACTGTGGACAATTAAAGTAGTGACAAAAAATAGGCTGGAAACTATAATTTAATACGAAAAACGAAAGTAAATTAAAAAATTATAGTTTCAATTATCGACTTCTGCAGTCGACTCGTAACAACATGTGCCCCATATACAAGTTTAGACTTTGTATGTATGAAATAAATAGTTTCCAACATATGAATTAAATGAAAGAACAATACGACGCCTGCAGAATGATCCTAGAAGCTCTCCTAGTAAAAATGGTAAAAATTACAGACAGAAATGGACAGGATTTCCATCCATTTCTGTTTGTAATTTTTACCAGGGTCTAGTATGAGAGATGAATGTCTGAAAATTGTTTATGTAATTTGCACGCGGAATTGGTGCGCAGTAATTGTGTTCATGGTAGTTGAGAGATTTTGCATTAGATGACGCTAAAGTCGAAGAACAAGGACAAATGAGCGCTAGTCTATTCCCCTTTACCCCTTGTGCGACCATGAGTCGCTCGACTTTCCGTCGAAGAAAAATCTGCAGTACCGACATCGAGTGAGTTCCACCGTAATTCCAGCATCGCCTTAAGAGCGGATTCTTTGGAACATTGTACGAAAAAAATCCTAATACGAAAATGTCGAGGATATAATGGTTTTCAAATTATTCGCGATTAAAGTTTACGAATTACAGAGTTGACATTTCGCGCGCTTAGGCATGTAACATTTTGTTATTAAATTGATGAAAACATTAATTATGCATATGTAATATATAAATATGTTTCTTATAGAAATAATTTCTTAATAAAAATGTCACTGCGTGTTTATATGACAACCTCAATGTCAAGAGGTACCCTTGTGGTACTTTCATCCCTTGTCATGTCACCATATCTGAGCGCACGAAATGTCAGCTCTGTGATTCGTAAACTTTAATCGCAAATAATTTGAAAACCATTATATCCTCGACATTTTCGTATTAGGATTTTTTTCTTAAAATATTCTAAAGAATCCGCTCTTAATAGGAAATATGATTTTTTTGGGACACCCTGTATAAGGAGTTCGATATTATTTTTCAAAAATGGTATATCGGAAAGATACTTTATTATATATGGTTGGATTCGTATAAAAATAAGCTTTAATTCTATCATTAAAATATTTGAAAATTAAAAAAAAAACAAATATGAAGTGATGGGGAAGTATAAAAAATAAAAATTTTTTTAATTACTGTTATAAAGTACTCTTGGAGCCATTCAACTTTTATTCAGAACATTTTTTTCTATCTCTTATAGTTTTGACGATATTCGCTTGGAAAGAAAAAAAAACCGATTTTTTTCAAAAAGGTGTTTTACCCCCTAAAACTGAAATCGGGCACGAACAAAAAATATTTTTGTGTTACGGATAAACTCCTCTATTGTACACAAAGTTTCAGAATTTTTGGAATTTTCAGATTGCTGAACGTTCCTTGTTAGTGAAGATAAATACTAAAACTTGGAGGTTGACACCTAATTTGGTGTTCACCCTGAAAGTTTGATGGTCAACCCCCAAATTTATAGTGTTAACACACAAATTTTGAGGGTAATCTTCAAATTTGATGTTCAACCTCCAAATTTGAGAATTAATCCTCAAAATTGTGGGTTGACCTTCAAAGTTTGGAGGTTTTTTTCGTGAGGAGCGAACTATATTATAAACTCAATATTTTACTGGCTCTCAAGTACTTTCGAGATTCCTCAAGAATTTCGGGAATTTTTATCGAGAAACTCTTCAAATATTTTTAACAGTTAAATACATTCAGTAACGTAGATTATCCGAAACCCTCTAACATTTATTTGTAAACACATAATTTTCCTATTTGTTTTTGGAGGAATTTGTGACTCAAAAATCAGTGCTTGTAGATAGTTGCATCCTTCTAGTCCAGTGTGGTCGACTCTGCTACTTTGTAAAAATCAATAACTTTGTAAAAATAAAAAATACATAATTTTATACATATTTATAAAAAGTTTACTTTAATTATGTTTTATCTTTTCAACAACATATTGAAGAAATTTCTTAGTGTTATATATGTGTTAATTAAGCAACATTGGTAGCGGTTCTGGTTTGGATGGGTGAGCGCTTGAAAATTTCCGAAAAATATTCTTGAGAAAAAGATTCCCGAATATCTTTTCTACTTTAAAGAACATTTTTATTTTATTTAACATTTTTTTACAATATTAAAATAAATATTTTTTAAATGAAATAAGTTTGGAGATCGATTCCAAGGGGGATATAAAATGATTTTTTTTTAAATACATTGCTGAACTTTTTATGAATTGTTATTTTTTTTTACTGACATTCCCTGTTGTATTCGGGAACAAAATGAATTCTTTCGTGATACTTTCTGAAGATTAAAAGAAACTCATTGTTTTTTTAGCTGAGCTCAATGCAAATATTTTAATAAAGTTTTTCAAGTAAGAAGTTAAGACTTTTTTTCGCGCGCATGCGCTGTTCGTCATTAACAAGGAATAAATGCGTGGTTATTGGTTGGTGGTTTGCCACATGCTTCACTAAATATCTTTATTATTATATTTTGTTTTGTATTTAATTAATAACCGCTTGTTCCCTGAATATGGCGGAATCAATCAAAAATCATCATCCGATGTCCAAACTCTACATTTTAAGAATTCTCGGTGCCATCTGGGTCGTCGTTTATGCTTAAATTCATTATTTTCATCGTGACAAAACTGCTGTTGAAGCAACTAAAATTATTTGTAAAACGTATGGCGACAATATTGTGCCATCTGATTATCACTTAGTCGATGCATCACAGTCTCTGTGATATTTTTGACTTTTAAAATGAAGCAGATGCTAAAAAATGGGTCGATGATTTTATTGCGTCAAAAAACGAGACATTCTTCTGCCACGGCATTCAAATACTGCCTGATGGATAACAAAAGATGAGACCGGGGCAATTCGTTACGTTTTTTTTCTTTTGCGTCTCCTGAGTCCTGTATTCATTAAAAAAAAAGTTGGACGGTATGAAAGGTTGAACCTTCCCCCTTCACAATGCCGTTATAAATAAAACACGGAAATGTACTTGCTTTGAACTATATATAAAAATGACCAGTGTTAAGTATTTCGAATAACCCCAAGCCCGGGGTAATTCGTAATCAGTCCGGGAATATTCTGAAATTTGTGTTTTAAGATGAAAAAAATGTAAAAAAGCTGTAAAGACTCTGTTTTATTCAGAAAAGGATATATAATATTATTAAGAAAAGTTGCACACAATAAAAAAAAATAAATACACAATAGAGAATTTTATTGCTTCAGCGTTTTCAGAACAAATCAGGGACTATTCGTATTTCGTGTAATTACACCTGTTGAGTATTAAGTTGGGTATTTTGGTACATAGAACACGAATATAAAAGAAAAAATTGTTCGAACGACGATTCGATGTTCGGTGTTTCAAATCGCCCTAGCGTCAACTTTGCGCATTATTGCGTATGGTCTACAAAAATAGACATCACACAGCAAAAAGTAAACACGAAATGTTTCAAATACATTCAACTGGACACGATACATTCAAAGTTTTCAAAAAGAATCTTATTTATTTTACTTAAATTTTGAAGAAATGCTGACGGTCAGAAATTACTTCGACTGTTGCAAAACACATTTTTTACTGCCCCGACTTTAATATGACGTCGTCGCCAACGAAACTTTATTAGCAACGTCGTTACATTAGGATGCGTTTACAGTATTTAAAGTAAATTTTTAACATATACCCATACAAAGATATTTCCATTTTTACGAATTACTTCCCCCCCTAAAGAATTGCCTCTATCTCCCCTATATGCAAACGGCAAATATTTTAATTAAAACGATTGTCAATTCAAGCTGAGAAAAACGAGCTTAAGAGCCGTGCTGGGTGTTGAGCGCAAAAACAAAAACCATCGACACAAGTAAAACAAATGTTTAGATCTTTAATTTAGTCTTCATCAGTGTATACAAATCTTAATCTATAATAACAAATAATTAAATTATACACATTATCGCAAATTAAACCTATCAAATTAAACAATATCTGAAATCTTACCAAAAATCAATCTACGGCATCCGCTTACATAGTCATCGAAAAAAATCACACGCGGTCACACATGATACGGGAACGCTTTAGTTTGAGTGATGGTCTCATGGAACGTGCCCAGAGACATCGTTTTCGGAACAAGCATTTAATGAAAACGCGTAAAAAGCAACGCGAAAACAATAAAAAGGACATCAATTAATAAATTAAACAAAATATATATTTTTAGTCAAGAATTAAAGTTAATAAATAAGTAACAAAAGAACTAGAAAACAAAATCT
>QKQZ01039531.1:0-13071 GCA_003595255.1 Solenopsis fugax
CTGACCCCAATACCGGTTTGGTCGAGGCTATTTATAGAACATTAGGCGATCTCCGCGAAAATTACGGCGTTATTATCGCACGCGAAAGATCCATACATTTCGCAATTGCAAAGTCAACGATAATCGTTGATCGACGAAATTTTTGGTTCGATTGCGAACGAGTAACGTATACCTAGAGTGTTCGACAGATCTGAAAACTTCGATAAATTTTCAGATGTAGATTTAATTAAAAAAANATGGAGAGAGAGGTAGCACTTTTTTTTATAGGATGTATTTTTTCGAGTTTTTGAGATACGTGGATTTATTTTAGATTGGAGGACGCCTCTCGTTTGCGCGATGCGGAGACATCGAGAGCACTCGAAAGTACTATACTGTTATGGAGAAGATGGGCAGGGATACAGGTGGACGAATCGCTTTCTAAACACGGACGAGCGCGTTATCCCGATTAAAGCTTAAGCAATCTTGATCCCGATGAAAAAGTAAAACCCGCGAAAATCATCGAGAAGCCTATCAAATTCTGTTCGCGTCGCGTTTAGCGGATCGCGATGAGATACGGCCGCATTAATTGCGCGGCTAATTGCGAGCACACATATGGGATACCTGTGTGAGAGGATGCGCCGATCATAATTCTTCTTTATCTCTATTATTTCTTCAGTCTATTTGCCTTGCGAGAGGGAAACCGCGAGTCACGGTGAAAACCTGTAATTGCCCCGAGAATTTGGGTTAGACCACTTGCCTATCTCGCACCTGCCGGGATGTCGCGCCTCCGCATCTGCATTGTGAATACATCGACGTAAATTGACGATAGATCGACGCGCCGTGTTTCGCGCGAAATAACGATAACAAGCAACGACGACCGAATTGTTAGACCGCGTTTACACGTCAATCGTCTAATAATTCGCAGACGATTTTTTTTTAAGATTTCTTACAGAGTCTTGTAAAATCTTTCAGAGTCCATCGATTCAATTTTCTTCAGAAATTGAATTTTTGAATTGTAACATTTTTCTAAATATCAATAAATGTGCCTCCAGTATTTGCTTTACAATATAATTTAATTTAATTTAATACCAACGTCGCGATTTTATAATGGTACGTTTTTCCGACGCGTGACATTTTTTGAAAATCCCGGCGCGGACAATAAAGCGAAAAATTTTTCTCTGTTGCAGCGCGCGCTAAAAAAATATGCTCGCCGAGGCGATCCTTTTTTTTCCACCAAAGCATATCGGAGCCCGGAAACTGGTGCATCCAGGTCGCAGAATGCGCAATTTTTCCAGCTTCCACGGATTCCGCGGAGCGTTTCCGCGACCGTAATTACGCACGGACGTGCGTAACAAGGGCTTCTTAATTAGCTTAATGAAATCTGCTAATGAAATACACTCGATCCCGATTCACCGATTTGAATCTTCATTTGTTCCGGGCTCACATTAAATGTGTAGACACGACCGCTACTACATTGCATGTTATGTTAGATATATATATATTGACCTCTGCTGCATTCTACATTCAGCTTCCACGTGGTATTCAATATTCAATCGAGCCTTTCGAACGTGATCTTTGCCACGCGCATACTTTTCTCTACGTCCAAATAAATTACAAACTGGAGCGATGTATTAATAGTTAATTTGCAAGGAAATTTTAATTAACGATAAATAAATAAAAAACGTATATTCAAGTAAGCTTGGCTGATCAAAACACGGATAAGGGGAGTTTATTAGTTATTTCGCCAAATGGTGCAAAACGATGATTAAATGATAACGATCGAAAGGATAAATTGAATTCCATTGTGCGCTCTGATGAAATGTAATAAAACTACGGTGTAGTCAGAGGCAGTTACGACACATATCGAATATTTTATTGGTAGATGTCAGTTTATCAGAGACGCCGCGTAATAGTAACAAATAAGTATTATCCAATTTTTACTCTAATTCCATTAGTACCTATTACAACGTCACGGCTGATAAATCGGAGTGGGCATAACGCAATAAATCACGTCTAGTGTGCACCAACGATCTTAATCCGCGCACATTTGCCTATATCCCGTTGTGTTACAATGATGCATTACCGTATCACGAGCGTCGTTGAAAAAGATAGGCATCGTGTGCATTATTTCGAAGTGATCGATTCGCTTGCCATGATTCACGGATTGCTTAAGGAACATCGTCAATAAGTATATTCAATTTTTGAACGAGAAATCTCTTGTAATCATCCGTTTCTATAACAATTTTATATAATAAAATTGGAGATATTCGACCGTTAATGTAATACATACAAATTGAAATAAGAACCTTCTACGGTCAAGCTGGATCTTAGTGCTTTTTATAAATTTTACTTGTGTGATTTTTATATACCTTTTTTCAAATTCAACCGACTACGCGCCGAATTACTTTTCCGGTCATAACGCAGCTGTAAGTTGAACATGAACAGATAATATCACATTTATTAAATTAGAAATAATTTAATAATTAGCGATGCTAACTTACATCTTGATGTTATCCCCCTCTGAAAAAACTGTAAAGAATTTATTGCGCAAAATATCACCTCAGTAGTCGGTTGAATTTGAAAAAAGGTATATAAAAATCACACAAGTAAAATTTATAAAAAGCACTAAGATCCAGCTTGACCGTAGAAGACGTTCTTATTTCAATTTGTATAAATTTTATATAAACTATTTTTATTGTAATCCATTTTATGTGATAAAACATGTGTAAAATAAAATAAATTTATTAAAATATGTTTTAAATTATTGCTTGCATATTAAAAAAAAATATCTGCATCAATTTTTTTTTCTTATAGACGAATTTAAAATTCTTTAATCAAAACTTTGAATTGAATTTAAGATACTTTAAATTAAAACTTTCAAATTAAAGTCGAAAGAAAAATATGGACAATTTCATAAATCTTTATTCATGTATGAGAGTTGCGCGATCATCGTAACTCCTGCCATCTGCTCATAATTAATTTGAAATCATACTTATTTGAATGGAAATTCAATCGAGTCTCAGACTTTCGATTTAAGCGTCGGATTTTATGTTCCGCGAGCCGCGTTTCGCAAGATTTAATGCGCGTGATCTCGAGGCGCCCACACACGTACGCGAATACGATTTCACCGTAATTTACGTGGCCACGAATCCACGTGACAACGAACGAGAGGATAACGCGCGTCCGCGAGGTCTTCCGTCAGTGAAAACGAAGACCGATCTCTCGAAATCCGGCTCGCACCGAAGTCACTGGCGTTTCCGGCGTTCGAACGTCGCCAGGAAACTTTCTCCCATCGCGCTCGACTCGCTCGCGTGCGTATGGAGATAGCCAAGACCGTGTGTGCACGCCGCTCTGGTTTCGATCGAGACACATCATGCCGCCGATCGCGTGCGTTTATTTTAATTTCGACTTTTGCGTCACGTAAAAACGTTCGCGGATGCTACTCCCGTCTGACCTATTTCCGACACCATCAGAGACGAAATATTGCGGTAAAAGCTCGTATGAAAATTTTATTTCAAATTTCAAAGTATGAAAAGATAATTATTACTTTTGCAAATTCAATTACTTCTTCTTCTTAATTAGTTTTCTTCGAAACTCTTTGATAATATAAGAAACAAATAATAAAGTACACAATTGGAAAATTTGTGTTAAATTTAATATATATCGCATGTCTTAAACGATCCACTCAAATTTTGTGTTAATTTGATAAAAAAATGAATATGTTAGAAAGTAACATAAATATTAAGTAAAAAATTAACCCAACAAAATGTAACATTTTGACACAATTTGGAAACAGAGTGTGAAAACATATTTCTTCAGCAAAATTAACATTTATAATATGTTGACACGTACATTATTTCTATGTTATTTGTTTATTCACTCGTAAATTGTTATTTTAACATTAAGAAATGTAAATATCAATTTAACACAAAATGTTCAAATAATAATCACATTATGTTAAATTAATACTTGAATATTAAAAATTCAATACAAAAATTTTAACAAGGACCGGTTTTAACATAAATATTTGTTACAGTATAAGAATTATTATTAATTAAAAATTGTTATATTAACGAGATAAATAGATTAGCATGGCGGAAGGTATTATTCTTTTTAATGGGAATAATCGCGTATGCATCTACAGAAAAGATTATTTCGTGTTACGTCGTATATCGAGCTAATTGCACGAGAACGCATAGTGCGTGCAATTAAAAATTGCGGCGAATAGAATAAGAAAACAATCAAATCCGTGAGATGAATAAGGTGGAAAACATCCTGCGTCTACATCCAACGAGACACATGAGGCTTACGCAAAGCCGTTTCCCTGATATTATCACAATCTTCCGACAAGAGCAGCAGCGACGAGAAAGTTTTCTTGACCCGCTGTTAACTGATGCACCGAGGAACATCTCTAAATGTACCAATCCGGATATAAAGCACTGTGACGTCGCAAAGAAAATTAATGAGGGTTTCATAAGCTGAAGATAATAAACTCCGCGAGAAATAAATGAAAGTAATAATTAAAAGTTTAAGGATAAACAAAATATTTTTAAAAAAGGTATTTTCAAAAAAGGTATATAAAAATCACACAAGTAAAATTTATAAAAAGCACTAAGATCCAGCTTGACCGTACAAGGCGTTTTTATTTCAATTTGTATGTATTGCATTAACGGTCGAATATCTCCAATTTTAAAATATTTTTAACTTGTGTGTGTTAAACTTATATATAATTGATCTTTCAATAATGTAAAATTCCACGATCTTTGAGATTCGATATGTTATGATCTTTGAGATTCGATATCGAGTTTTGGCAAATCTTTAATGGGTCTTCGTTTCTATCTGCCATTCTGTGGATCCTTAACGCAACTTAATTCTCGTCCTTTGATACATCAAAGTGGATCAAGCGTCATCCAAACATCACGAGCATAAATTCTCATTTTCATAATCAGTTTGCCCCAGATCCTGATCTTCTCGTGCCCCGATTATTTAGTATTACGCAATAACGAAATTACGTTTGGTGTAATTCGATGCAATTTTATATCGCAGATATTCTTGACATCGTGAGCTCATCGTACGATTTTCGTGATCTATTTTCTCTACGAATCCCTATTTCTACGTGTCTTACCGTGTGAATGAGAATTATGCAGGACTGTCCATGCAGCTATGTTTAAATTATTTTACGGTCGACCATAAACCTCGACGACGCGATGACAACGACGACGACGACGACGACGACGACAACAACGAACGTGGCAAGAGAGCACGTGCATGTTCGCCAACCAACAGTATGCGATCATTACCATCGCCACCGCCGTGGCCAACACGTCGTCATCGTCATCAGCCGCCGCTATTGCTCTCCCTCTCTTTCCGCTAGAACCACCTCTAGCAGCGAGCTAGCTGGCGGCTAGCTTAAGGTTAAAGACCTTATCCGCGAACCAGTTTCGATCGGAGAAAAGCCGTATGTACCGAGACGAGGGCATGAGTTGCGTGTGTGCGTGTCTGCACGCGGTAGATCCTCGGAATCGGTTCGATCGCAATCCGCGATAACTCCCTTGAGCTACGTGCTCTATTTTACTTCGACTTTACTAACGACGGCGCGACGATGAACCTGGTTACCTAGCGCAGGGCTTCCCGACGAGAACGTGCGCGTGCATGCTCGTTAAGTAAATGCCGCTTACAATTAGACGAGTTAACCTTGCGCTCGTTAAGGGACGAGACACAACGCGTCTCGACAAGAAGCCTTTCTAGAGAGTCAGCGCTTTCGAATTAAGTCACTAAACACCGTTTCGTCTACGAAAAAATAAAATTTCCTATCTAACATTAAAGTAATTAACATTTTATGAAATGAGCAGAAAATTGCTTCGGTAATTTTCTGGCGAATAAAATACGCGCTTTAATCATAGAATAAAATATTGTCCATCACAACAGTAATTTTATGGATTTAATTAATGACTTTATTCGCTGAATTATCCTTTTTCATTTGTGCCGTGCTTTCTCCTAAGCTGCAAGTTGTATTATAATTGCGACGTAATAACGGGTTACACAGATGTAACTATTGAATCGCGGTAAAAAGCCGCGCGATGAAGACGTTAATCTCCTTAATTGTGCCTTGCGATCCTTATCGAATATAAGCGATGTGCGATTAAAGTCAAGCTAGATCATTACCGAGAGTGAACAGAAGTGGTACACGATTTTCGAAATTGTGTCAAAAATGCGACTTTGATTAATTACGACTGGTGGACGATAGACTTGGCGAAAGACTTACGCTCGTTCTTCCACTTTTCACTCGTAAAAGGAATGACAAGGACCTGCACTTTTTTTACGAGCACGACGGTGCACGAAAGATGATCGTTGTTAACGATATTCTCGCGTGTTTATCGCCTCTTGGCTCAGCTCCACAATTCGAACGAATGATAATACTGTAGAGCAAAGTTTAGACGTACTCGTGTGTGTTTACATAAAGCCCTAAGCTATTATGAATTTAAAATGCATGTACGAACGAAATTTGCACGAACGATGCGAGAGATCTACGAGATAAAGAGAATACTGTACGATCGCTAGAAATGATAAAACTCGTAAAACAATCTTTGATTTATTGGAAATTCTGTACTCTGAATCTTTGAATTCTGGAAAGTCGTGAAAAAAGCATAATAGTACGATTCACAAAATCGTGTAAATAAAGAATCAACGAAGATAAAAATTCAAGCTACCAAATTTTTTTTAATTCAAAAATTTATAAAAATAAATAAACTGCTGAAACGAAGATATATAAAATCGATGAAATTCAGAACGTTTAGAAATAAAAATCTCTGGAATTAAATGATAAACATAGGAATCTCTCTTCATTTGATATCAAAGACTGAGGAGATTGAAGATATCTATAAAAATAGGTTTTTGTTGAAACAAATATTCGATAAAGATAAAAATTCGTGGCAACATAAATCTATAAGATTCAAATACATATAAAAATAAAATTCTGCGGAAAAATACAAAAACTTATGGGATATTAAAGATTCGAGATTAAAGATATTTATTTAGAAATAACTCCGTTGAAAAAATCGAGAGGTAAAAATTTGTAACAATGACATTCTAATTACATAGAAATAAAAATTCAAAAATAATAAATACAAAAATTCGTGATACTAAAAATTTACAAGATTAAAGAGTTCTATAAAAATAAGCATGCATGTTAAAAAAGGATTATAATAAATGCCGATAGATAAAAATTCACGACAAAGAACTCTAAAAAATCCAAAATATATAAAAATAAAAATCTATGGTATTTGAGATTTATAAAATTCAAAGCATGTACGTAAAAATCTGTGAAATTGAAAGCCGATAGACGCGAAAATCCACGCTACCAAAGATCCGTGAGATCAAAGAGGACGATACAAATAGAAATGTACAGTATCAAGGGATCGTAGAAAGAGGCATCTAGGTACCAAGGATCTGACATATTCTAGGATCTCGAGGATCTCGATACATATCAAACTACGACAGTAACGTGTTGCAATACCGAAGCGTTGTGTTAGGGAATGCGTTCCATTTTATCGATATTCAAATATTGAAGGCTCTCTGATAAAATGTTGCGCGGCCGCACGTGGAATATATCGGAATATCAGCGTGGCGCGAGAGATGTGTTATCCGTTCACCAGCATCGCCTGGTGTGCCTGACATTTCAGAGGCGTTCTGCTTTCCTCACCATGCCTAGCCTAGCGTTCTAGCGACCGAGGCACGCCTAAACCGGGTCGCGACGGGATACACAACAACTGACTCCTCTTCGCGTTTCCTGCCTAATGCAACGTGCGCGCGCGCGTACCTCGTAATAATACCATGTAATATCGGTTTGAACGCGCCTGCCTGCCTGCCCGTCCGCCTGTAGAAAAAGCGAGAGAGCGAGAGAGAGAGAAAAAGACAGACGGAGAAAGAGAGAGGAAGGCGACCGTGTATTCCAACGCGCTGCACGTTGCGTAATTCATTGTTCGGATGCAACACAACGAACACCCGCGCCATCCGCGCTGAAGCCCCAAAAGAGTAGAAAAGGATCTACCGCTTTCACGTTTCATCATCGCACTGACTTCATCCACCTCGAACGCTCTCGCGAGAGGAATAGAAAAATGTTATATTAAAATTTAAATCCCGCCTCCGAGGTAATCCCTAAAAAAAAAATGCACTGTAAAACATCGAATCTTTTCGGTATTTTCAATTTTCATTTGCCTCCGACAATGAACAAAATAAAATGCGCGTCGAACGCACAATGAATTATTAATTAAGTATGCCGATGAATTATTAATTAAGTATGTCCCATATCTAATCTCTCGGTAATGTCAATATATATATCTATCTCGTAATACATCACGGCCTCTTCTTCTTAATACGCTTTACTTCGTCGAAATGCACGATACTGATTTGTAAATTGTGAAGAGAACCTATACAAACGTGTTTTTGAGAACCAACTAGTTAAAAAGTTCAAAGTTAAATAATAAAGTTAACAAATTAACAGCAACTTTTAACTTAAATTAGTTAATTTTCTATTTTAACGAATTATTTTTCAAACACATAAACTTTAATTAATTTTTTTATTAAGTTGAAAATATATGTTTGTAAAAGAAAACAATTATTAAAAAATATAGTTCCACATAAAAAACAATATTTTTTTGTTATTTCATAAATTTAATTTACAAACAAAATATTAAATTTGTTTCATGATATCTTTATAATTATTTTGAGTAATATAAAATCTTTAAAAACTATAAAAATTTAAAAAACTGATGAATTTCTAATTTAATATAAATAATGCTTTTCAAAATTAACTTTTAAATTAATTTAATCTAACGTAACTTTGAATTAGTTTTTTGTTCATGTAACTTTAAACATAACTGAATTAATTTTATTAGCCATTAACTTTAACTTAATTAAATTAAAAAAATATATTAACTTTTCCAGCCCTGATTTTTGGAGATATTCTCCAGCGACATTTACGATTTCAATTGTAAATATAAATTTGACGATGCTGCATTTTCATGAGACAGTTTCTCTCTTTCTCTTTCCCTCTCTCTTTCTCTTTTGTATAGTGTTCGAAATGGTGCTGTGGAATTTACGTTACAATAAAAACCGGCGCGCCCGAGCCTCGGGATCAACAAATGTCCGCACGCATTAGTACCAATCCTGCAAATCGTTGATTTCGTAACGATCCATTATTATCGGTTGGAGGAGCGATCACGTAACCTTGTAACCGTACCCACTGCGATTACGCTTTGTAATTTTCGAATGCCTTTTATGTGTCTGAAGGATTCGCGTTTGTAAAATTTATTTTCGTAATCCGACATTGTTGTCATCATCGCCATCAAAGATATGCGCGCATTTATAAATATTTATTTCTACTTTGCAATTTTTTTATTACGATATCAACACAAAGAAACGCGTTCGCTAATACTTATTCCTTATCATTCGTTTAACTTCTTCACGATATATGGAACATCAAGAGACAACAAAAGTTAAATAAAAATTTATATGTCAGAAAAATATCAAAAATATATTCTACAAAAATATGTCTCCAAAAATATTAAATAGGAATATCAATATTTCATCTTTGGTATAATTTTATTCTATTTTTTTCCTGTTTTCCTTACTTTTTACACTCATAATCAGTCTTCTTACTTTAGTATTATTTAGATATGGCCTTCAATTCCCGATCGAATTACTTTGGGAAATGAAGTCCGATATCTTTTTAAGTCGAATGTATAAAAAGGCGTCTAGTGCATCAGCCATTTCCAAAAATTTCAAGCTAAAATACGTCTTGTTCACCACTCAGACGCGAGCAGTAAACTCGAAAATTTAAGTAAACAAGTTACTAAATTTAAAATTAATTCATCAATATCGTCTGATATTCTCAGTTGCGCTTTTGAAAATCTGATTTGTATAAAGATATGTTTAACAAAAGAGATGATAACGGTTCTACTGGAGTCAAACATTACTTTGATAAATAAATTCACTAGCAAACAATTACATCATTTTAATATTCACGGCGATGCAAGATCGTTTCTGAGTATATGTAATATTTATAGCCTCACAACCAACGTCAGCGCGATGTTACACGAAGTCCGGAAATATTCCAGCCGCGCTTCGAGACGCTCATCACTCGAGGCGAGCACGATAAACGCAAATATTTTCGCAGAGCGAATCGCGTGCCCCGCCTGCGACGAATTAAACTACTCGTTCGCGCGATTTTAACGGCCTCGCACGCCACGTGCCCGGTGCGATCCACGTCAGTCACGCGCGTAAACGTTAAAGCACTTCGCGTACGACGTAGGCGTATTTCTGCAACGCGTGTTTTATAAACATATCGAGGCCACGCGTCGATTGGCCCAAATTCACGGTGGACTCGCTGAACCGCGTCTCGTAGCATCGCTTTGATGAACGTTTCGAAGGAACACATTGATCGCTCAGCAGTTTCGAAGCAAAAAAATAACTCCGGCGTAGATAAAATCGCAAAAAAATAAAAAAAAAAATACGAAAGCTAGAGGAGCTGGCTACACATTTAATTTAAATCGGACGAGTGTATCTCGCGAAGTCAAACGGAATATACCTCGCGAGACGAATTCAATTTATGAAGTTGGATCGAACATGCCGAGTGGGATTTTATACGTCGCGGCCAAGAATACGCGGACGAGAGAGAATATTCGCGGGGAAGGCTCGTTTTAAAAATTCCGCGAATAAATGACGAGATGAAAACAAACACCGAGCGACGGTGCGCGCTTCGGAGAAACGCGTCAGCCTCGCTTCGCCGAGCGGATATGCGCGAAAACAACGTCAAATTCGCAATTTGAGAGAGAAATGCTGCTAGAGAAATCACAGCGGATCATAATTGACGTATTTATTCCCGCGAGATCGTCTAAAATTCATTTCCTGCCTGTCGTATCTTCGGAATCCCATTATTCTATTAACAATAATACGAAATAAACAGAATGCGAATCAATCGCAGAGGAACGTAGAATTCTTCTCCTTCGATCGTATCTTGTCGGCTCACGTAATTTCCGACAGACTTGCCTGCCGAGAAATTAAATAAACGTCGAGTCTAATGTAACACTCGCCACGCGAGATATTTCTCGTGTCTCGCATCGTCGACTTTCAGCGGTATTCGCACTTCGCTTGTGTGCAATTAAATTCAATTAAAATTATGATTTCTAGCGAGCTCTTATTCCGTCCGAAAGACGCGTACGTTTAAGTGATTTGTTTAGCAAACTTAAAAGTCGATTAAATAAGGAAGTTGAAGTCTATCACTAAGTGATTGTCATTTTTTCTGCTGAATTAATCTGGAAAAAATTCGAATTAAGGACTTTTTTTATAAATTGAAGATGAAATTCGTTTAAATAACACAGCATGCTTCTAGCTTTCAAATTACTAGCTTTGTAAACTTCAAAATAAAAAATAAAGAGGGAAGTTAAAGTCACTGATTGTGAGTGATTATCTTTTATAAGATTTTTTTGTTGAAGTAATCTAAATTTAGAATTTTTTTTTAAATCGGAGATGAAATTTTCTTAACATATTTTCTTAACACGGGATTCTGGCTTTCAAATTATTGATAAACTTAAAAATAAAAAACAAAGAGCAAAATAAAAGACACCAACTAATTGTCTTTTATAAAATATTTCTATTGAATTAATCTAAATTAATAATTTTTTAAATAAATCGAAGTTGAAATTTTCTTAAATAACACAATACAAGTCTAGTTTTTAAATTATTGGCTTTGTATATTTCAAAATAAAAAATAAAGAGGAAAGATAAAGACACTAACAATAAGTAATTTTTTTATAAAAATTTTTTCTTGAATTAATCTGAATTAAGAATTTTTTAATAAATCAGATAAAATTTTCTTAAATTACAACGAAATTCTGGCTTCGTAATCTTAAAAATCACAAATAGAGAGAAATTAAAGGTACAAGTGATCACTAATCACGATTGCTTTTATAAAATTTTTTTGTTGAATTAATTTGAATTCAGATTTTTTTTTTAATCGAAGATGAAATTTTTTCAAATAATACAACGAGGTTCTGGTTTTTAAATTAATAGTTTCGTAAACTTGAAAATCACAAATAAAGAGGAAATTAAATGGTTCTAATTGATTGTCTTTTGTAAAATGTTTTTATTGAATTAATCTGAATTAAAGATTTTTTAAATTAAAGACAAAATTTTTTTAAATAATAAAAGAAGTTTGACTTTTAAATTATTAACGAATTATCACAAGTTCATGAATTAATTCTCAAATAAATAGCGAGTCTTTATTCACTTGGTTTCAAATGCTCATTAACGGACCTGTAATCGTGCGACTAACTTCAGAGATATCTAATAGCGAAATACGAAAGATTATGGCGGATAACGTCTTATCTTCTCGCCGAGGAAAACCGGATTCCGGACAACGAATGCTACGTTACAAACCCAACCGTGGCAAATACCGAAACCGTCTCAGTTAACTCCGAAACACACAATCGTATTCGAAACGCTTATTCGATAAAATAAACCGGGCATATCCCGATTTGAGGCATCGGTCGTCACGAGTCGTTGCACTTTTCCATGGCCAACAGGTGGTACTTGCTCCGCTCCGAGAGCGAGGAAACGCGGCCGAAAGGGATTCCGAAAGCACGGCGCGCTCGCGCAAAACACACAGGCATACGCACTTACCTAAAAAATCTGAGGAATCTCGGCGCAGCTGAGACGATGGTTCTGGTCCGACAAAGGATTCTCCGTCTCTGTCTCTCGCGCGGGTTGCTGACGACGTAACTCCGAAAAAAAGGATTCCTTCGGGCGATCCTATTGAACTCAGGCACAGAATGTTTCACACGGAACTCGTAGTACCCGGCACCAGACCACGAAATGAACAGAGACACGCGCGAACTTGTCGCGTCGCGACGCGCGACTGTTACAGGAGTTTCGTATTCGTGAGACGAGACGTACGAAATCGCGTAACGCGACGGCGCGACGCAAGGAGAACGAACACTTGTAACCGACGCGCAGATGAAACATGGAGTGAGACAAGCGTTACTGCAAGGCGGAAGGCGGACGGCGGACGGGGAGACGGGGCGACGGGCGCTC
>QKQZ01039535.1:0-17520 GCA_003595255.1 Solenopsis fugax
ATATATATATATATATATATATTCATTCACATCTGTACGTGAGGATAAGTTTTTCAGGTTTTGTTCGTGAAACGAAATTGACGACCCACCATTTTTATATTTAGAGTATCATTTTGTACATTTATTGTCATATTGAGTCAATGAATTTTTTAAAAATATCTTTGCAATAATTTTTCACAAGGTTATATAGCATGCATTTTTAATTTAGTTTTCTTATACAGGTACGATTTTATTAATCACATAGATGCATTAAATTTTTTTCTTTTCTGTGGATGTTAGTTCACAGAAAAATTCATTTTATCATAATTGATATTTTTCTTAAATTTATTATATTGCATAGTATTACTTATTTTATTCTCTTTATGTCGGATTTTATAAAGATGCAATTTCTGTTGCGATTTACTTGCTCTTCAGTGACATTCATTTTTGTTTTATTCGCTCGCATCAATCTCAGTTTTCTCATTCTTGTGTGTATCCGATAACCGAGTAAAGTATACAATAACCCACCGATAAAAGACGCCGATAAAATAAGTAAAATCTAGATAATCTTTTTTACTTGAATTTTTGTTGTATTGTATATCACGTCATTCTCTTTATATTATCTTTTGTAAAAGTGCAATGTACAATTTTCTAACTTATTTGTTCTTCGATAACTTTTATTTTATTTTTCCGTTCGCTTCGATCTCATCTTTCTCATTTTTGTATCCGATAACCGAGAGAAGTATAAAATAACCTGCAAGGGGCGCCGATAAAAAAAAAAGGATCGACTTTCTGCCTCGGGATGAAACAGCCAAGATATTTAAAAGTTGACGTTGATAACTTTACTCCTTCGAAAATTTTTAAGGCGACTTTGATCGAACTTTAATTAACTTAATCGTCAATTAATTCAACCGGAAAAATCACTTAAAACAAGATATTTTACTATGTAATTCGTTGTTTACTATCTACTCTTTTTTCCTTGAATAAACAATAAATAAAACAATAAATAAAAATAAATAAATAATTCCATGTTGATGAACAGTACAAATATTTGATTTGTTAATTGTCGATTATATTAATCGAAGTTTGATCGAAATTATCCTTAAACTTATTTCGTGTCTTGTGCGTCTCGCAATCATGAGAACTATCGCGTAAATTTCACGTGGTGAACAATTTAATATATTTTTAAAAGGTAGTAGGAGGTTTGAAATATTCTTCTCACTATATTTCTCCGTGATTCTCATAGCCATTCTCTCTCAGAAAATGTTTTGGTATAGAAATATCGCTTCAATAGTGATGATCATATAACTCTCCGACGTGATCGCTGATTCGATATGACAATAATACTTTATCGCGTAAAATAACAAGATAGTTAAGTATAAAATATAATTAAATAAATTTAATTTGTTGCATACAATTCGCGGTCTTGTATCTATATGATAAAATATAATATTTGAGATGGAGATGCATCTGTAAAAAGTGAGGCGGCAGTAATGCTGCTGTCAATACCCATTTGAAAGTAAACGAATATAGACATTCACGATATAAAATTAATAAAATAAAACACAGTAAGCAAATTGCAAGATAGACAGAAACGTCGAACAAAATATAAAACAATACAATCGACATTCTGCTATAACCGCAAAGTGCACCAACACATTTAAATTAAGAAATTGGCATGGTCGGTCGAAAGCAGATTTTAGTATTCAATAATAATTTCCAAAGTGAATTTATATACAGGGGATGGACAAAATAATGTGAACACCTAGGAAATACATTACTTTTTTTAAATAAGAGATTAATCTATCATTTATTTTTAATATAGATTTTGTCTTTGTTGAAATAAAGCCACAGAATGTTTTAATAATCATTAACAGAATATTGTAACTATTCTTTTAGCAGAACATCTTTTAATTTATTATATTAGTAATGTTGGACAAAAAAATTTCTTCTCACATTGTTTTCCAGAATTATTTTTTTGCTCTTCAAAACTTCAACATATTTCCAGCATACTGCCTGGACTTGAATATCATTAAGTTATTATGAGCAGCTTTCTAGGGCAGAGTGAAAACAGATTTTCTCTTCCAATCTTCTCTTGTGCATCCCCTAATAACTCTTAAAGGATATTCTGCTAAAAGAGAGGTATAACATTGCACTGGTGCTTATTTAAGCATTGGATGACCTCATTCCAAAGAAAAAATCTATTAAATGAAATGGGTCAATTAATAATAAAGTTCTCTTATTAATAAAGTAAGTATTATGTTTCTCAGATGTTCTCATTATTTTGTCTATCGCCTGGACACAGAAAAAAATTAGTATCAAATCAACAAATATAAAATCTTTTTGAAAGAATTTATAATCGTAAAGAGACATAATTTGCTTACATAAAGAAACAAAATTTCTTCATGTGTAAGCAAATTATATGTCTAAGATTATAAAATCTTTCAAGATTTTATATTCTTTCTTATATATGAAATAATGAATTATTGATTTGATACTAATTTTTTTTCTGTGTACATTTACAAGTTCCCCTAAACTACGCGCTGCATATTTGCCGGACTTAAAACGCAGGTGTTAAGGAGAACCAGACACGTAATATCACGAAAATTAAATTGCTGATCAATTTAATAATTTTCTGATGCTATCAAGCATCTCTACGACCCTCCCCCTCCCCTATTTCTATATTATCTGTGTATGATTTCCTATTGATAAACGAAGCACAGACGGAGTCTATTATGTAAGAATGTATGTAATAAAGGATGATGAAAGTTGAATATTTCAAGATATGGTAGACCTCCTACCTGTATCAGACTACACATTTGAGATTGAGGATTGCGAACTGAAGATTAGAATCTGAGCAATCGGATAATCTTAGTTCATTCTGATTGTTTATTTCTTAACTTATAATTTGCAATACTCGATTTCAAAACGCGTAGTCTCATACGGGTTTTTGAATGCTCGGCTTTTTGATCTCGTCTATCCATTTGATGCTTGGTGAAGGCAAAGCGTCTCTTTTATTAACGATGCACTTTTATTTCTATCGCCCTGGAATATCCGTTCGTCTCGAGATAGTTCGCAAACACAGAGCGATCCTCTTCCTCATCCCGGAATGCCACACACGTCCCATTTATCAATATAGCTGCCTGTCGGGAGATAGGGTGACGTCAACCCGCGAGTCCCAGTGCCCCGCATGGCAACTGCCAGGCCGGGGACAAACGCAGACAAACGCGTGTGTATTGCTTGCCGATCTCTCCTCGTGGTCGCAAACATGCCGCATATATACGCCCCTTCGTTGTTGTGTCCTGCCATACCAGGTTCGTGCCCTCCTGCACCTCCCACGTCCCTCTTTTCTCGCCGCTCGCTTCGGTCGCCTTCGCTTATTTGACGCGCGTTTCGCGCCATTTATTCGCGTAGGAAGATCGTACTTAATCTTTCCGTTCCGTTTCTCGTACGCGTTTAACGCCTCCACGTCTATGTACGTTAGCATGATTTTAATCGAATGTATATTTACTTTTCTATTATGCACAAGAAAATGCTTAGCTAAACATAAGAAATTGATAAAGCAGTAATATATTGAATTTAATTTAATTTATTCTATATCAGCAATGTATAATAGAATTGCTAATGAGACAGCGAAAAGTATGTATACGTATGCAAATATACAAGAGGTGAAGCGTCAGCATTACTGCTGCTCCAAAGACCACTCGAAATTATACATGACAGAGAAAAATATAAAAATAAAAATTGACAATATATATTTATCAGGGTCGGGTAGTAACTAGTTATGAAGTTTAATAACTTTTAACTTGGTTAATTTTAAATGATTTAATTTTTATTAACATTTTTTCTAAGTTAAAAATTTATCTATATAAAAGAAAAAAAATTATGAACGTTAGGAGATGCCTACATAATCATAAAAATAGGTCGAGAAAGTACCGTTAAAACCGGCCAAGGAATGCTGAAGAATTTTAGTCAAATTGCGGTCGCTCTTGTATCCTCCCTCTGAAAGTCTCGAATTAATGTGAATTAATTAAAACAGACGAACAATTATTAGATTTGAAAACTGCTCGTTATCAAAATCATTCGCAATAAAAATAAGACGCTGTCTAATGAACGGGTCGACAAAATTGTCACTTAACAGAGTGATGTGCATTTATAACTCTCATCGGAGATTCGAATGCCCGGTGAGATTGATCTCTCGGTATCGCCGATGCGCGGCGACATTGATGGTCATCTCGCACGCGCGCACGGAAACAAACGAGAGACAGCTGCCCTGTTCACAGGAACAGAAGCGGACGAACGGCGGCGAACCCTCCCGGTTTGGTCGGCCCCGTCTCTCTCACCCGTCGCGCGGATGCGTCGCTATTCAACGCACAGCGTGTTCGAGAGCGCAAAGGACGGGGACCGCGACACCCGGCGACGCGACGCAGCGCGACGCGTCTCGCACCGCATGTGCTGCTCTTTAATACGTCGCTCTTCATTACACACAAATTCGATGCAGTCCGGAAAGATGTATGAAACGCGCGTGTGCACGCTCCGCGTTGGTCGCGTCATTCTCGACGATGTTGCACGAGAACGATCTGCTCCGCGCGAATGACCTCTCGTTAATAAAAGGTCGTACATTAGCAGAAAAATTCCAACATCAGAGTAAACCAACAATGTCAAGCATGTAAACATTACAATGACTGTTTTCAGGATTTGCACTTTGTGTAAATATGAATCAAGTAATCTGTAGTTATTTAATTTTTTTTGCATAAACGAGTCATTTATATCTCAATTAAAAAATTGCTGTTATTAATTATATATTACTGATTGTTTTGCAATTTATTAATATTTGAAATCATTATGTATATAGACTTACTCAATGTTTTTTACAAAAAAAGTAAAGAGAAATAAAAAAACAAATATGAATTCTTGATCAGTAAAATTACTATGATTAAGCTTCATTTTGTTATGGAGTGTAACAACACTCGGAGTTTAATGTTTTTAAACTTCGAGATAATTCAGTAAAGGGTAGAAAACGAAGTACGCAGTATCACAGTACAACAGCATTGACATTATTTTTATTGATCTCTATGTTTATGTTCCACTATAATATCTATCCGAGCAATGTCATGTAATATTTACACGCTTGACATTGTTGATTTACTCCGATGATCGGAATCTTTTTGCTAATATACAATCTTTGATATCTGTAGTTCGAAAAGAGTTGTATTTGCCAACTCGTGCTCATATGACATTTCTTTCGTCGCTGTGATAAACGCTGGTAAAGTTCAGCTTTTCCCTTTTGTTTTCGCTATGTGGAAGACCATTATCGTGTCTCATGAATAAATCTTTATTTTCTGAAATACAGCATGAAATTCAGTGGAAGCCTCGAAGGCTATAATCTTCCGTGACTTCGTTATCCCAGTGAGTAGAGTCCCGTTTCGGTGCTTTGGCCGAACTTCACCGCCGTAATAAACTTCGACGATTTGCGGACGCGTAAGACATTAATGCCTTTGAAATTACGGGGTTACCGCTTACGTGCGTACGTGTACCTCGCCCGCAGGTTGATTAGAGATAATCAAATTCGGACTCGCAAACATTTGACCGTATGGGAGGCAGACCGAGAATTATGATGTAAATGAAAGAGAAAAAGACAGAGGAGAGATTGCTCGTGGAAAAAAAGAACAAAAAACGTAAAACAGTAATTATTTTTTAATTATATAATGCTATTTTCGAATAAGAAAATTGAAAGTTAATACTTTATATTTGTACGTATACAATCACAAATATTCAATTAATAATTAAACAGTTCATAAAAAAATAGTAAATGTATTCTATATGTTGAACATATTGTAAATATTATTCATACCTCTATTATATACAATCACTAATTGTCCAAATTTACTAAATATAATTAATAAAAATTTTTAGAAAAATTTTGATTGGAAGTGAAAACCTTTACCAGTGATGTGTTTCCATTAAAAGCAAATGCATTCAAACTGAAAAAAAATTCATTTGTCTGTTGTTAACAAAATCAGATTAAAAGATGATTTAAATAAAATTGCAACAAAGCACTAAATTCTGTTTTATCTTTATCTATTTTTACTTAAGTTTAAAAATGTAAAAGATAAAATTGTACCAAAATAATATTAAATAAACAAGGTAATCTGTTATATACAATCACAAAACAAATTATTGGGATATTGGGAGTTTATTTAGTGTTACAAATTAAAAGCATATCTTTGATGCATCACTGGCAAGCGTTTTCAATTCCAATCAAGCTTTCCCTAAAAAAATTATAAAATTTGGTGAATTTGTAGCGTAAAATATTCTGTATTCGGACAATTAGTTTCGTAACTGTGAAAAATGAGCATTCAATAATTAAAAAAAATCTAGATATGCAGAATTCGAGAAAAGCTTTGGTCCTTGAAAATGACATGTGATTTACGAAAATGCACGTCTGTACAATACAGAGTTTGCCCGCTATTCGTGAAGTCCTCAAGAATCATCTTTTGCGGGCGAGCAAGGGGGCGGCCCCTGGCGGTTCTCAGCTGTGTAATCTCGGGCTGGACCACCATTTCGACCGGCATTCTTCTTTTTTATCCCGAATTGAGAACCCGGAAGGCTCGCCCGCCGTGTTCTCCGCCGAGAAAAACCTGTCCGTGTCACGTAGCGACCTGCGTCCAATCCGCCGACGACGGATCAGCACGATACCGTGGTACCTGTGCGCGCGATCCGCGCGGTGTCGGGCTTCTCTTCTCTTCTCTTCTTTTCCTTCTACGTCGCGACGTCTTCTCGTCGTTTCTTCTTCTCGGAATCAGCCGCCGCGAATGGTGAATGCTGCACGACCGCCCGGACGCGCCTCGTTCTCTCGCGGTTGCATACATAACATCGCGCAGGAAGTCCTTTCTTCCAGATTTTGCATATTCTTTCAACTTCGACATATGCCGTTCTCAATTTCGGAAGCGGGTTTCTTGGCTTCGGAACGACGACGAGTCACGCGACGTCGCGTCGCCTTCCCCGTCTCGGTCTCACCTTCTGCCTGCCCTTCTTCTCAGCTTTCACATTTTTTTTTCTGATCACGTTAGCACATGAGTTTCATAGGTATTTAAAAGGAAGGACGCTTTGGTACACAAATGAGGGTATCTTGGCAAAATTGATCCCTTTCTAGGTTTCCTATTTCAATAAACAACTCCTTAGGATGGGCCGGAGCTTATAACTGTTTTGCTGCTAAACCATAAATCGTAAATTTTGTGGAAAAAGAGGTTTCGAGAGAAAATATTGCTTCCGTTTTAGAGCAGATCTTATTAACTTTTTGTACGTTTGATGTCTGGAAGAAATTTGAACACGCTGAAATTCCAGCGTGTTTTTATCCTTAAATATTCGAAGCGTGACCCACGTAGGAGGATCCACGATGATCTTGCGCCATCGATTCCTTCGCCGCGGTTCGTCAAGGAATCGATCGGTTCCCAGAACACGACGTGATACCGCCGAGACCTTGCGGCTTATTCCGGAGTCCGCAGCCCTTCCTCTCATTTCCTCGTCTTTCTCACGTTCTTCTTCCTCGTCAGTGCCGCAATCTCTTTCTCCTCCTTCTCCTCCTTCTCCTCCTCCCTCTCCTCCTCCTCCTCCTTCTCCTTTTGCCTCTTCTCTTTCAATATTCCTTCTCATCTTCCTTCTCTCTGCTCCTCCTTTCTCTTATTTTTCTCGCTGTACCTCTTCGTGGGATAACCGACTTAAAGTTTCATTTACACTGTAAGTCACATAAAAATTTTGCATCCCCGCAGAACGAAATAAGATAACTCGTTATTTTTGTCGTTTTGCATAGTATTTTATATTATGGTTTCAGGAGAGTAAATGTAGAGTTCGACTTGATGTTAAGAGCAGATTATGTTGTAACTAGCATAAGGAACATTTGTAGAAAACAAGTTCCATTTGATGTTACAAAATTATTTATTTGTGCTATTGATATCCTTTACTTTTTCATTATATTTATTTTTCCACGGCTTTTGATTCTGTAATTTCCACGTCGAGACGCGAGTAGGTGTAGCCTAAGCTTAAGGCGTAGTCCGTGAGTTCTCCAAGGTATGCGCCGCTACTAAAGTACATTCCCACAAACAAAGCGCTCCTTTTGTTTCAACAGCACCGTTCAAAGCGTTCAACTCCCTTGCACTCTTGAGAGTGCAAGAGTGGTACTTGTCGAGAGCAAAAAACACAGCAGGCGCAAAATATATTTATATATTGTTTTGATTTTTTATCAATATAACAAAATATTATAGAAAAGCTCTTCAAAGCTCGACGTAATTCGAGATGTAATTTTCAAGTTGCATCGGGTGTTTTACTTAAAAAAATGTTTTACTAATTTAGATAGATTTTTAAATGTCACAATAAAAATTTATCGTTATTTTTTTGTATCTGCTAAAATATTGATAGTCACATGTAGAATTTTAAAACAGTGACATTTTAGCAAGCCTAGAAAATTTAAGTCTCATTGCAAATTTTATAACAAGTATGATTGGCCTTAATGAATAGAAAAACCACAGAAAAATTTTCTTTCTAAATTTTACAGATACAAATTCTGTCTCTGTTACTTAGATTGATATTGTGATATTACATATGTACTTAGATTGGTCAAGTACATATGTGATATCACAATATTTGCTAATCATTTATCTACCTTAGTTAATTTTTTGCAGCCATTTTTTATTCTATTTATTATTAAAAATTAAATTATTTTCTACAATATTAAGACAAATTTTTTTGTGTAATTTAAATATTCAAGATAATTTATACAAAGTTTTATTGTGATTGTTTAGTTATTTTGTAAATAAATAAATTTTATAGAATTGATCTCTGCATTGTAATGAAACTTTACATAAATCATCTTGAATATTTAAAGTACTTAAATAAAAAAGTTCAGATTTTTTTTCATTATTAATTATATTTTCATTAGAAAACAATCACTTGCCTACTTATTAAAATAACTTTTCGCCAATTTTTTCTACTACTTTTAAATGCAATATAAAAATCTGTAATTTTCAAATAATTTTCTTAATGTTTTGAGAAATGTCCTATACATTCTTAAGTTCAATTGTGCTTCTATACGAAATGGAGAACGTACAATTTGTTGAGATCGAATTTAGCCCGAAGGCGATGTCGGCTCGGCGCGGCAAGCGCCTGAATGGATCTCTCAACGCGGGCTTTCCTCGCCGGCCCTTTTCTCCGACTATCGCGTCGATTGTTATTCCACACAGGCATTAGGTCGCGCGTTGCGTCGTATATATCGCCGCCTCTTCCCGGTCGATTCTCTTGCGTACATATTTCGAAACACGTATGCACATATCGCGCGTCTATGTATGTAGAAGTTCGTAGGGACGACCGGCGGCGCCTTCGTTCCACCTCACCCTTCGAGTCGAGATGCCGGTTCCCTCGTGCGCATTTCTCTCTCTGTCTCACTCTTTCTCTTCCTGTCCTTCCCCCTTTCTCCCCTTCTCTCGTCTCGTCTCTTTCTCTCTAAAGTCCGACCCTTTGCCCCTCCTTCCCCGCCACGGAATCCAGCGTTAGACCTGCCGCTCGCTGTTGCTGTTGCTGTTGCTGCTGCTGCCGCTGCCATGGTCGTCGGTCGTCGTCATCGAGAGTCCCTCGGGGCTCGGATAGCGATTGCCAGTCCGAACTCGACCGTCATTCAGAGTGGATCGTACAGCGCGACGCTTCCCATGAGTGGCCGAGCGGCGTGATACCCTCGGGCGGTGGAAGTGTTTCGGCGCGTAAAAACGCTTAGCACCTTTCGCGCGCGCCGAAGCATCCCCCTTCCCGTTTGTCAAATTATTAGCGTCGCGTCGCGTCCTTTCCCTCGCGATCTCGAGGATCGGTGGACGTTCGCGCCCGATCGGTAGAGGTGAGAGATACACACGGAGAAAGCGCGCGAGATCGCCGGGACAAAGGAAGATAAAAGAACGGGAAATAGATAGACGAGAGGGTAGAGATAAAGAAAGGATGCGCGTGACGTTCCGACGCTCGTAGGGGTCTCTTTTTCGCGAGAGGGGCCGAGGGAAAGCGCGTAAGTAAATATGACCGCGTGAGGCGCAATTCTCCTCTTCCGATAGAGTACAGTTCTCCGGAGACGGAGAAGACGCGCAGAGAGAGAGAGTGAGACCAAGACCGAGACCGCCATGGATCGCGTCGTTACCGCGTGCAGGCGGTAGTGTTCGGTAAGCCGGGGGGTGTTCGGAGAGCATCTCTACGCGGGAGAGGATCCCATTTGCCGCCGAACCCGCGCTTTCTCCCTCGGCTCTCCTCCCGTCCGTCTCGTCCCCGTCCCGAGAATCGTGCGCCACTTATAATGGATATATTTTCCAATGGATTGCTCGTGCCGATCAACAACGTGGAGACAGCGACCTACTCGTCCTTTTGTTCACCACTAATTACAGAAGCGTAAGTAATAGCTCTCCTTCGAGCTCTACGTGCTCATTTTTTGTCGTAAAGATGGTATCTGCGACTCGACTTACGAATCGATTGATAAATGTTATCTTCCTAAATATTTCTGACGAATTTCGTGAATTTGTATTTGTATGTGATGGGGAACGAGAGGAGGCATTTAATTGAAAAAAATTCAATATGGTGGGAGTGTATTAGGATGAAAGAGAATATGTTAACTTTTAAGGCCCCAATTTTGAAAACAATGACAAACCTCCCATTGAGAATATCTTGCCTCCCCTATAAGGGGGCTATAATATTTCTAGACTATACAACTATTATTAAAAATTAAAATAATCGGAACCGAAATTATTTATTAATAATTAAAATAATATCGAGCCGGCATTTATAAGCAACTATAGGTCCTCTATATCTGTGTAAATTATAAAAAGTGCCCAGCACAAAAAAATACGTTGAGAGAGAGAAAATATTTGTTTGAAAAAAATGGAACAAATATTTTAGTTTTAAAAAAATTTAAAGATCAAGAGACACTGTATTATAAGCTATCACGTGGAGCATATTATGGATATATCTTATATATTTTATGTCCGATCGATTTTTATACGAGTTTTTCGAAATTTCAAAGGTAATTAAATTATACATTTGATTTTTTTCCAAAAAGAAATACAGGCACTTGTTTCAGAAACTTGAAAGTATATTCATGAATTTTTAGAAATGTTTCGAATTATTTTAAATGGATGAAAAATTGGTCGGAGTGATATTCCTAATAAGGTGAATACTCTATTACATTGGCATAAGAGTTAATATTTTAATGATGTAATTAAAACTGTCCTTTATATTAAAACAAAAATTAGATATCCCTTAAACTCTTGAGAATTTATTAATTGAATTTTTATTCCTTTTCTTCGAAGTTTCGGAGTCTAATTACTCCACATAATTTCCTCTTATTTCTGTTTCGTTTCTTCTCTATATCGAAATGGATTCAAGATATCAGCTTATAAAAATCAAATATGTAAAGCATGGTCTTCAATGATCTTCAATTCAATTTATGATCTTCAATCTACGCTTTTCAAATAATTTTGTTGGCATACTGGAGATTAAAAAAAAATCGGGTTTTTTTACTGTATTTAACTGTTCTCTGTTCCTATCTACCTTTATTTTTTTCAAATATATAATTCTGTATAAATCATTTCTGACACTTCCAAACTTCATCGCTTTCTCAATTTGTTGCTGTACGCAAAAGATAGAAGCGATAGGTTCAGTATCAATGCATCTTTTCTTTTATACGCATGTGTGTCGTCATGAAGAGAATTGAGGCTGAGAAAGATATTACGGTATCGGAGTCGCTTGGATCAAATATTCAATCGTTAGAAAACTATCGTCGGCGATATCATTTATGAGGGTTAGACGGAATGTGCGCAGCATTCCGACAACGGAAGCCTAACGCCATGATATCAAAGGATGCGGCGTTATCGCGAAGGAGATTACGTCACGTTTGGTCTTGGTGCGTATTTGTTATTTTTATCAGCATCTTTTATTAGCGGGAGAGAGGGTCGTATTGCCGCCGAACCCGCGTTTTCTCCCTCGGCTCTCCCCTGTCCCCGTCATTCGTCTCGTTCGCCACCCGAACCGAGAAACGTGCGCTTACGATGGATATATTTTCTCATGGATTGCTCGCACCTGACTTGGTGACAGCGACCTAGTCTTGAGTCTTCGAGTGTTGTTGCTGGCATTTTCTAGGCATCACATAATATTAAAATTTAGATTAAATTCTACTGGAGAGAAATGTCGGAGATGATCGAAGTTGTCGCAATACTTCGTATCTCGTGTTTGCGTATCTTGTAACACTATTACTAGTATTCTTTTTTCTTTGATTACTCCGATTATCTCCAGCATTTACCAATTAAATTTAATGTATCTATAAGATTAGTCTTGGTGTTTATGATGCCCTTATGCTCCATATCGTGACTCTTGCTCATTAAATTCTTTTAAAACTCGTAAATATTTGTTCAATTTTTTTCAAGCAAATATTCTCTCTAATTCTTAACTCTTGTCAGAGCCTAGTGATCTTTGAACATATTTCTGTGGTGTGCGTTTTTTACAATTTACACAGATATACGGGACCTACAGTTTAAACGCCGGTTTCGAACGGCCTAATAAATTCGAATATAAATTCTTTATTCAATTTGATTAATTTATTTTTTAATGAATTCTTGAGGGGGTAATCACTCTTGAATTCTGGTACACAACCTATTAGAAGTCCGATGAAGTTTGGTATAATTTGACGAATTTCATGTGTTATATCATGAATTTTTGGCTTTTATAACGAATTTTTGGTTGAAATCAGTTAATCAGTTACTAAAGAGAGACTTGATGATCTTTTTTTTTTAGGAAGATTTTTTAGCAATCGTAATGAATTCTGACGGAAGTCCGATGAAGTCCATTGAAGTCCGCAGTCCGGTGTACACCTATTTTCTGAGTGATTACCCCCTCGTGAATTCTTGTGTGGTAAAAAAATCGAGGGACCATTATTTGCTATACTCTTTCCGATTTTTGACATTATATACATAAATGTATTTTTAGAAATTTTTTCTATTACAGCGTACTTTATATTGTGAAATATGTTATTTATTCGCTCGATTCCCAACAAGTCCTTTATTTTCAATCGCTAATTGTCCAAAAACTATGTGGAGAAGTTTCGGTAGAAATTTTTCCAAATATAAAAAATGAGGATAAATTTGAACAGCGTGTAATATAGATACAAATTACTCGTTTGGGATAAATGTCATGCGCATTGCAATAGAAAATTCTCGGTACTGTATGTATTACGAGAAATTGCAATTTTTATTAAAGACGCCGAAAGCTTTTCATTACATGTTACATTGTCAGTGCCATGTGCCTGCCATTGAAATATTTTTCCTTTCTATGAAAAAGAAGGAGAGACTCCTTCCTTTCATGTTGCACTTTCCGGAAGATCTCATTCACTCTATTATATATTAATTATACTTCCTACTGTCACTTTGTTGTTTTAGGTATGTTGTCAAGAAAACGGTATTTTTATGGATGCGTAAAAATTGACACAATATTATGTCAGAACATTTTTGAAAGAAATAGTGTTGTAAATGAACTTTTTTTATCTCTAAAAATTCTTTGGCATTGCTAGATTCAAAGGTACAAAGGTAAACATCATAATAACAACCGCAGTTATTTCCATTGAAAGCATGCCAGATCTGGTGTGCAGGGACGGAAAAGGGTATAGAAATTTAATACAAGGCAATACCTTGCGAGACATATTTCGGGTAGATTTGTTCATCACCGGTTCCCGGATGGGTAAGAGGGGAAAAAGCTTGACATGCGTCCAAAGATGGACGGATGTACGGTAGACAAGAAAGTCCCGGGTAACTTCGTGGTCACTACTCTCGCATAGTATCCAAAGGTATATGGCTATCGCGCGCTGTTCAAAACGCGCTATTCGCACAGAGCGTTCAAAGCTAAAAGAAACGGTGGAGACGACTATTCGTCTTTTTCCGGCCGGTCGTCCTCGCAGGTTTACAGTCCCGACAAGACAAAAAGGGAGAGACAGGGGGACTAGACTAGGTTGACTAAGGAGATTTAAACCCGGTTCAGGTCAATTCTGTGCTGGGAATTTGTGTATCGTTTATTTTGGACCTCTTCCTTCTCTCTCTTTCTCTCTTTCTCTCTTTGAGTCGACCCTGGGCCCGGTTCCGTTCTTCCACCGAGTGGAATATTCCTTGCGAAAAATCTATCCATCATTTTCGTTGTGATAGGCAGTATTTCGTAATTTTACATTATTTGCTTTCCTGCAATTTCTTTGTTTTTTTGCGTTTATCCGGAAGATATCGTTTTTAAATTCAATGTGAACATGTAAAGAGAATACTTTGTGCTCGGCTCTGCATGTCGTTTGAATTTCTTTTTCAGATATCTAATATATTGTAAAATAGTATTCTTTATATAAATCGTATACATAAATGAAAAATTATTTATTTATGTCTTAAAATATTTTTTATTTTATTCTGCATTTTTTCTATTCATATATCCATATATTATATAGTCATGCTACAAAAATTCTGTTTCTAAGAAAAAAATTATTTCATAGCTAAAATAAACAGTAGTGTATAGTTGTTTTGAATTGACCAATTATAAAATTAAAATAACTATATTAAAAATATCCATCTTTTACTTTTACAAATTTTTTTTCAACCTTTATATTTCATGCTGCTTTTTTTAAATTTTGGTTATAAAATATATATTTTTTATTTAGTTACAAAATAGTTTATAAGATAAATCCATTTTTCTTAGGGACAGAATTTGTGGCACGACTTATTTATTTGCCGATTTTTATTTTCGCTTTTATTTTATTAATTTTTTAAGAAAAAACATTCAGGACAATTAGAAAAAATTCTAATAGAGGAAGGTTTTTTTTAAGAATAGAACAAATTTTTATAGAGGAAGTAGTTCTTTTTTAATAAGTATGAAAATTATAAATTTTATGGGCTCGAGGTTGCTTTTATGTAACTGACCAATGTTTCTGGTGAAAAGTTGGAAAAATTAAAGGGACTAATGGAAGGTATTATACAAAAACGTTACTTAGCAATAAGATTACCGTAAAGATTAGTCTTAAGAATTCCGTGATTTCACGCTTTCACGCTTTCAAGAACTTGGGAAGTTATTAAGTTTGCATACCGAATACAATAGGGAAGTCACGTTCAGTCACATTCTAATATGAACTACGTAAACGAAGGAAGGAAGAATGTGTTAGTTCTGTGTAAACATGTAGAGATGTATGAATGGATACCCCGGGAGGCGACGAGAAAACGAGATGTTTCCGAGATTTCTCTTCTCCCGTGGATTTCCACGTAGTATGTGTCGAAACCATTGGCCATTGATACCATGATATCTTTTATCATATATCAAATGAATGATATCAAATAAAATCTCTTTAATTCTACATGCAAAGCATAAATGTGGTAATTAATGTCGTCTATGTTTGCTCGTTTTATTGGCTTTATTGAAACATTATTTAATTTGTTTTAAATTACATACGAGCTGATTTCAAATCATTTTGGTTATATTAAAATATATTATATTAATATATATGGTATTATATATTTAAAATATGTTTAAAAAATGTTTTTTACCAATTTTGATTCAATTCGCAATAAACTTACATAGCTTATAATCGTCCAAATATATACGAGAATTCAAGTTTCTTTTTTTTGCAATTATTTCCATTTGTCCTAAATTAAATTGACAAACGTATTTGTAAAATTATATTTTTAGTTTTCACTTCTGTAATTAATTTTATTTAATATTTATTCATCTATCTTTGATTGATTATTATTATGAAAAACCCAAACATATTTATGTTTATATCGCTCGTTTTTACAATTATTATTTAACGTTATTTAATTATCAAAGACAACAAAGTAACGAGAAATTTTTTCTTTTAGTATTATAAATTTTCTTAAGGCTGTCGAATTCTCATTAGCTATACATCATTTGTGCGCCCCAGGGTCTCTACATAAATAGATTGTGTATTATTGTACTCGCGTCGCGTGTGGTCTTTCACATCGGAGAGAGCTATCCTTCATCTCGGGGGTTTATGAACGTCGGTAAGATCTGTGAGGTCCTCGCAGTCATTAGAATTGAAGTCAACGTGCGAAGGGATGTTCATTCAATGGGAAATGCCCGAGCGCGTTGTGATCTCGGGCATATGATTAAATTTCTCGAGTTCTACAATCGAATTTAAAACTGAATCGCGCCGACGTCTGGACAGCTGCCAGACGTCGTTGCCCTAAAATTTCGCCGAAATCGGGCCGTGTGGGGCGAAAAAAAAGCCACCCTAAAAAACGTCAAATAACAAATTTCGAAGGGGGTTGCCGACGAGATTCGCGACCGGGCCCCTTGAGGAGACTTCTTTTAAGATGGGATGGACCGCGGCCCTTCGACTGCTCTCGCAGCCCGTTCTTCTTTCCTTTTCATTATGTTTCGATATCGATTTAGCGCACTCCGGGGTCGGCGATGCCGATCGGCGGGTTGTACAAGGGCGAACTTGATTTCCAGCATCTGCTTGAACTGAGAAGGCCCCTAAATGATCTTGTCTAGCAAGCATTGTATCAACTTTCGGAGACTGGCGGGTCGTTTCGCATATATTATCATATTCGATTCGAAATTAATTTGCCATAGTACTCAAAATTAAACGAGTATTCAGAAAAATTAAAATCTTGTGAAATATAAGAATAAATTATAAGAAAAAATTAAAATTAGGTATCGATAAAAAATAAAAATCCTATTCATATGTACTGAAAGAAAAAATTTACTAAATTTTAATAAATATTTAGTAAATATTTTTCATTGCAATTATTCGAACAAATATTTATTAAAATTTAGTAATTTTTCTCTTAGTATGTTTTTTATATTACATTTTTAATTAATATCGTAAGAACCTTTCTTCCCTTTTCTGATGGGATATCGAATGATTTATCTATTTATCTTTCAACACTCTTCTAACAAATGTTTTTGCACATGATCTATATTTTATTTTATTATACAATTTTTTCATTTTTTTAAATATTTTGAGTAAAAATAGACTTGTATCTGTTACATTTTACTTTTCGTTTAAGCATTTTTCATACAAAAATTCAAACTTTAACCAAGATAATTTCCGCGAGAGAATTTCCTCCCCCTCAGCGATCTCCGTGTGATGACACAATGGACCGCGTTGTGTCTCGACTGCGGAAGATGTAATCTAATCGGATCACAAGCGTGTACACGCACATACATATACGCATAGCGCAGCTAGTGTGCGCGGATCTTTGGTCTATGTAGACTCGATTCCCACGGTGGAATTAAAGATTCACGAGTGAAAATACCCATCGCACTTGTCATGGGAACGAGCACCGGGTGGCTCGTCCGATGTACAATCGCCTCGCAATGGGCACGGGGGTAAAAGGCGTGGTGTATGACGACAAGGCGCACCTCGACGTACGAGAGGGATGAAGCACGTTGCCGAGGGTCTTCCCGCCTTTTTTTCACGTCACGGAGGGGTGATGGAATTCGTCTCGTAGACGCTCTTATGTATCGCGCATACGTATTATA
>QKQZ01039537.1:0-13669 GCA_003595255.1 Solenopsis fugax
CTTATTGTTTTTTAAATTCTGTTAAGAATTGTGTCATAGGCTGCATCTAAAAGTTCTGTGTCAATATTTCTAACTTGATAAAGAGGAAGAGAGAAGATAACTGTCATATTGGAAGCACAATGCATATACGAATGGAGTTTATAGGGCGCGAGCAAACATGTTGTGACTCGACGAAAGGACAGAAATCAAGTGAAAAGCAAAGCATTTGACAATTACACGATCCCGCGTCATTAATTTCTCGAATGAATGGGACTTTGAAGATTCGAGAGCAAGGCAATGTGTTGCGACAAGTGCATCTCGAGATTTCAATTGCTATCTGTAAACTTTATTCACCATAGGATTTATCGGACGTCTATCTATGGATACATGGATTGTCATTGCGGATGACAGTTGATCCCTGAAATAATTGTCTGCAAAATTCTGCTATGATGTTAAATTTGCAAATGTCAAAAACAAAATTCAAAATTGGGACCAGTTGTAAAAATTATTAAAATTCATTAAACATGTAAATTATAGTCTTAATTATAAATTGATTTATATCATCGTTTAATTCATCTTCAAAGCAGCAAAGATAAATCAAAATTTTGATGTTACTGTATTTTATTTGAACGTTATTGGGACTTGGTCCTACAAGGTACTACAATTAGATTTTTGTCTTGTGATGAACACAGAATTCTATTTTGAATGATATACATTTAAATGAATATTTAATTGACGTTAATCAGTTATACATGGTGGTACATGTCTGTTCAATTTGCTTTATTACTAATGTTTTGACACTTAAAATACGTTTTAGGTTTGAGAATCTCTCTTTGCGATTCATGTTAGAAGAAACCTGCGAGGAATCTCATTTAAGTACTGTAGCGGGCGAAACGGTCGTAAAAGTTTAAGAGTCCTTGCACTGCGAATTGCTTCTTCCTTTCCTCGTAATAAACGAGACGGCGAGACAGTTCGATATCTCGACCACTTGTCGGCTATTTTGCCGGCACCACGTATGAGTACAGCAAGAGTATTGCATCAATTTAACGTCTGTTAGTGCCAAGTAAATGTGTTTAATAAATACGTTTTATCCCGTTTTTTCAGAAATACATGCAAGAAGCAATTTAACGTGGTAACTTATTTTTGTACTATTTGAAATAGTATAAATTAACTGATAGTGCATAAATACAAAATAAATAATTAACAATAAAAAAATATTAAAAAAACATAACACCCTTGATACTAAGATTGAAAAGAAAGTTTAGAAAAATTAAATTTATATATATATAAATATATATATAATTTTCATATACATATATATATATATGTATATGAAAATTATATTATAGTTAAAAAAAAGCTTCTTCTATTATTGAAACTTTTTTGCATTATTTCAACGTAAAATAGTAACAGAAAATTAACAAAAATAGAAAATGGAATTTAAAAACTTGATTATTACAGAATTTTATGTTTCTATAAAAGAATAATAAACTTCCCTTTAATATCATAACGTTAAAATATTAATCGTAAAGGAACTTTACATAAAAGCCGAGCTGTCGATAATTTGCTATCGTCTTATTGACTCTAAATGATGCGATTTTATGTTCTCATCAATCGCACCTCCGGAATCGCAATCGTGACATCAGGACATAAAAGTCCATAGGGAGCGCAATCGCGCGTATCAGAAGACATAAAAATCCGCGGTATCCCGATTTCCGCCGCGAGCGGCGGATATTCTGGTGCATAAAACCAGATTATGTCATTATCGTGGTAATTATCACATAGGCGGTGAAATACTACTGGTAATGTTGCGTTATCGGCTTCCGACTGAGCGACTCTGTTAAAATAAGAACAGCTGTTAATCCGTGACGTGAAAAATATCATACTTAAAGCGATATCGACTTCTCAAGGTAGCACAATATTGTCTAGTATTATATACTATTTTACAATCTCCAAGATTTGTATAATACACGTTCTTGCACTATGATTGTATGGAATACCCTGACACATATAAAATGCACGGAGTTACCCAGGGGCACGCACGTGCATGGAATTTGGTGCCCGAGTGCAATGGAAGACGTTCTCCAACGTTCAATTATAGGGGCAGTTACAGTGCCGGCAGTTATGCTGGTACTTTATGCATCGTGGCGTTGCGCAAAGTCGGGGTTGGGCCGAGAAAGGCGGCGGCACAGCGCCTTACGAAAACCGAAACGTGCCGCGAATTGTTAGTAAAGTCACAGCTTCGTACAATTCTGCGCATATTTATCGTCCCGACATTCTGTCTTAAAGATTCGCGTGGACCGTTAATTCTTTTATATACTGAAGTCCTAGATTGTAAGACAATCGGGTGGCGAAATCTAGTTTTAACTGGGAAGATCCTTTGATGATTTGTGAAGATAGATGATGCTTTACATACTATGACTATATGGTATAATTCTAAAATATTTTTCATATTTGGAAAAACCACTGGACAATATTTTTATACAATGTCTCTGAACAACTATCACGGCAATTTTTTTAAGCCAAATTTAAATTTGTTACAAAATATTCTTGCAAACTTTATAATATTGAAAAAAGAATCTATGTCTTATGTAACTTTTATTTTTCTTAAGAATTTGTTCAAGTTTTTGTGAACTGTATGTGAATGATAATCAAATAAATTTGAATCACTAATTATCAATTGATTGTTAATTAAAACGAGGAAATATGTGAATTATATACGAAAAAACTGTCGAAATATTTGATATCTTTCTAATGTCTTTAATTCTAATGTCTTCTTAATGAGAGATAAAGGAATAGGGGATAAGGGTAGAAAAATTGTGAATGTCGTGCCAGTTTTCGCGGTCTGATTGTAACGAATCAGAGTGCGACGATCTGAAGAGCAATACGCTTTGTCTAGCGCAGGCGTTCGATTCTTGGCAGCCTTTTCGCATTGTAAGCTGGGGGAAACGATAAAATACTACACGGTAGTAAAATAGGGCGCAGTAAAACGAACTGCGGAAGTCCCTATAAAGACAGAGTGAAATTAAATGTTCGCCTTAAAGGTGGTTTAACCTAATACACGTAGAGAAGATACAGGGAACAATGGCGTAGTCTTGTAATCCTTTAACTGTCAAAATCCGAAATATTTGTCCTCGCTAAAAAAAAAAGAAGCTTTTTCAAACAAAATTACTACTATAATTCATTTTTTGATAAATCTTTGAGTTTTGTAAATAACTTACAAAATTTATATTTGTTGCATAATAATAGCTGATTAAAAATTGTTTTAATATATGTAATACATTATAGATAGAAAACGATTTTTAGTAAGTTTTTGTTTTTAAAGTAAAATAAATTCTCAAAATGATTTTTATCTTTTTTTTTTTTTTAAGATAAAGCAATATTAGTTTAAAGTTTATTCATAATTCTGATATTTTTTAACGAAGCGCATTTGTGAGTGTAATTACTCTTTCATACTGTATTTATAATTTAACTTAATTATTTTGAGGAAATACTAAGAGAGACTTCTTTAGAATATATTTCTAAATTCTACTGGACTTACGCCATTGAATTTCTGCTACGGAGTGTCCTCAGTATTTCTAGGATTAAGGATAAGATTTTACGTTTCACCAGATCCAGCGAAAGCTCGTAAAAATTTTCTACTTTAGTTTTACGAACTTGCTTATCCATAGATTGGAATCTCGCATTATAACAATGTCAAAGATTTCGATATTAGCATATCGTGATATCAAGTCCTATATCTGTATAACGATGAAATCGCGTCAACAAGCAGTAATGCTGTCCTGTAAATAACGCTCGATGAGATAACAGTTATTTAAAATTATTTAAAGAATTTCGCAAGTTTAAATGAAAGGCTCCTTAAATTTTCAACATATTATTGATATCTTGACAATTAAAGTGTCTTGATAATTAAATCTCAAGTTAAACATTTTCATTACATTCACATGCAATAAAGTAAAACTTTTGATTCGTTAATTTGTAATTTGTAGTCCAATTTAGTTTTGTTGTTCATTAACTTTCATACAACTAAATTTTTAATTGTATATAGGTAATTATATCGCGAAATTAATTAGCTTTCAATCTCAAATTTAACCTCGGATATTTTGTCGACAAAGTAGCTGGTATCTCGATATTTTCGTCGAGGGGAAAATAAAGTAAAAGTTTGATTACTAATTAAATTTTTATAATTAACTGTCTTTTCATTTCTTGGAATTCTCAACGTTTACGTAAAATGTTTGTACACGAAACTAATCCCATAAAATATTTATTTCAATATCTATATTTACCTCTCAGCTCTCTCTTTCTCTCTCTGAGGAAGAAGAGAGGAAGAAATCTTGCTCGAGAGTAAATGCCGATGCTCCTGGGAGAAATATCATGGCTTGGGGGCGGATTAACATGTAAATTACGTTATCGTCGCGTCAACGACGACGGCAAGGTCGTTCACACGAATTACTTGGAAAGCGTACACGCTTATTAAAGAGCGGTAATAAAGTTGACGCGATGGCCACCAATTAAGGGCGGGATATCTACTACCGACGTTGCTGAAACACACAGAAAATCGCGCTTCATGGTCTCTCGCCTTTGATAAATCCTAAAGTGATTTTCCGCGTTTCCAAATTATACCCTTCCGAGAGTGGCGTGAAAGCTGAGACGACACGATGGCGATCGTAGGGAAACCAGGATTAGAGAAAAACGGAAAAGATCCGGATATTCCGTTACACCGTAATAGCTTACTGAGAGGTGTATGGTAGAAATGCTTTTAACCTTATAACGAAGAATAAGGATTTAGGTTTCGATAAATCTGGCTATAAATCCTAGAAAATCCCAGCGGGAAATGATAATGAAATCGACATCAAATCGATTTTTTTTATATTTATTTACTTGGCGCGAGACACTACAGTGTCTCTTGGACAAAGGAGAAAAAAAGTTGGAATAAATCATTTATTATTTTTCTTATTATTCTGTATTACTATACTTATGCATCCCTTCCGATATGCGTCTTTCCGAAATGAGCGCACGTTTATCATTATTGACTTTATTGAATCCGCCTGGATAAATCAAACCAATAAATTAGGGCTACCGCACGACTGACCCTGCGAATTACTGACGGGTAGTGCATATAAATCATGAAAGTTATTACTACCGTACTTGCAATATCCGTAAGTGAATGTAATGTAAAGGTGAACGTAAATCGCGGAAAATTTTCTGCTGTTCCGTTTGAATCTACTTAACCAAGAATATATATTTGTTTCTTATTAATATTTGATTTAAAAACTTTTTTCTCCAGCATTTAGTCTGTTAATATGAAATATCTTTTCTGTACAATTTTTTTATTTTTTATCTTCTAAGAACTTTTTGATCACATTACGCTCTCAAATGTTATAACATAGTAAATTTATACAACAGGATTAATTACGACGATTTTAGTATATTTTTGCACAAATTGGAAAAGCATAATTCTATTTTCTACAATTATTATTGTTATATTTACTATATGGCATATTATAAATTTAAGAAACTTGTTAACTTGAAAATAAATTGAAAAGATAAATTTTCAATTTACTCTGTAATAGAAAAAAATACAGCTTACGTAAGAAAATTTATTTCACGAATTCTTTGAGAAAATCTGAAACGTACCGCGTATAAAGATAGAATGACAACAAGACTGCTAATAGAATATCTATTCTAAATATAACCAAACATTTTCCATTTCGCGAAGTTTATTATCACATAATCACATTGAAATCTCACGAAGATCACGACCTCACGAACACACTTCGAAGTTTCACAAATGCAACACGTATGCAGCGAGGACGTCTCTCTATCTTATAAAGAAGTTTCGCGGCTTCATTACGCGTATAAGAGCTTGCTGCAAATGTAGCGCAGAGTGATTTGCTACGTGCAACTTCGTAAAATCGCTACTCTGCTAAAAGATGAAGAGGCAGAAACGCTAACTCGGTTACCAATCTTGTCCGATAAATTTCGTAAAGAGCGTGTTAGTCGATATGAAGGAAAAGTACGTGGCTAATGTTGGAAATGTAGTCACACCTAA
This sequence comes from Solenopsis fugax, assembly GCA_003595255.1. Taxonomy (NCBI): domain Eukaryota; kingdom Metazoa; phylum Arthropoda; class Insecta; order Hymenoptera; family Formicidae; genus Solenopsis; species Solenopsis fugax. The sequence continues at coordinate 6,032 of QKQZ01039537.1, forward strand.
TATCATGAATTTAACTCTGCTGTTTTATTCGGGTCTATTTAATCTAGAATGTATTTTATTTTCTTACTAATACTTTATTTAAAAACTATTAATGTAAAATCTTTTTCCTATGAAAATATTTTGTTATCTTTTAGAGCTTCTTGATCATATCATGCCTCCAAACGGTAATATGACAACATAGTAAATTTGAACAATAGAGTTAATTACAACACTGTAGTATATTTTTGTACAAATTGCGTTAGGAAAAGCATAATTCTGTTTTCTATGATTTCTCCCGATAAAAATCGATAAAAGCATAAGATTACAATACAGCTTGCACAAAATATTTCACAGGCATCCGTGATTTCCGCTATCCCAGCAAGAAATGATCGGTTCATGTTACATACAGGCCAATTCGTTACAAAATCCTTTCATGCGTGAGATTATAAAAAATTAATTCCATTTAAAAATCGGCGTGTCAGCTTTGAAACAAATAATGTCTCATATTTTGGATTTATACATGATATGCGTCGATTAAAATTGCACGCTGCAGAGATTTCAAAAGCATATAACACGGGATCCAACGGTGTAATCCAAAAAAGTAATTATTTGCGCAATATTTGAAAAGAGGATATAAACGAAAAAGTCCATATCATATCAAGTTTATATTTTATATACGTCATCGCATACGTAAACGTAAACATTTTTAACCTTAATTATTTTACGTTTTTTATTCAGGATAATAATTTTGAATGCAACTGTCACAGATAATCCGAATACGGATCCGAGTACGAATTATTTAAATCAACGTGAATTTCGATGTGATATAAATAAACATAAAATTTATTTGCCATGGCGCGGTATATATTAATCAATCCATAAATGCAATCCCGTTTTAAAAGTTTATACACATTTACACGTCGATGTGAACTATCTCTATACAAGTTAAAGATATCTAACTTTTATAATGCACTGAAAAAAAAAGTCTGGTTATAACTATCAAATGTATAGTGAAATAGTATCAATTAAATATTTTGCCAATATAACCAAAAATAATTTTATTTTTCTAAATGTATAGTATTAGTTTCTAAATGTAAGTATTATCAAATCTGATATAAGTTATTAAATATTTAGAAAAGTAAAATTTTTTTTTGTTACATTGACCAAATATTTAATTGATACTATTTCACTATACCTTTGATAGTTATAACAAGTCTTTTTTTTCATTGTGCAAGTTTAATTGAGCAGCAGACAATTGATTTGAAATTGTTCGATATCAGGAATAACATAACCATACATTCCGTATTATCCCCATATTACCTGACGACAAATGGCCGTATAAAAAAGATCTGCTCCCATGTCTAAAATGAGATGTCGCGTTAAAACGACCCTGTCTGGTTATGGCCGCTTTGCCTTCGCGACGAAAGAGATATCAAGGGGGAAAATACTACGAGTCGATCGGCCTCTGATCTCTTCTCCCGCTGAACCGCCGCTATTTTTCGGCCACCCCAAGCGCGGGTAGGGTGGCCAGCTAGGAAGGGAAACAAGAAATGATCGTGACGCATATCGAGAAAAACCGGGGAATTTTACTGACAAAAAGCGCGCCCCTGTGAACATATGAAATATGATTTTTCCTTACTCGCCGCCCTCCCTCTCCTCTGCGAGACATTCTTTTTTATTTACGATAGATAACGCGCTTGAATAGAGTATACCACGTATCATTGGCAGTTGATTGGATGAAAGGACATCGCTTTCCCGGGTTCGGAAAGTCATAAGATAAGGACTGCCAAAAATCGTACCTCCCATTCAATATAATCATAAATAGCAGATTCACAGAGCAAAATTGGAGCAAGTCCGCAATTTGTAAGATGTACTTTAAACATAAATTGCGTATTTAAAGTAGATTTTACGAGTTCAGTTAATTCGTTCACTCTTCGAATGAAGCATCGATATAAAGATATATACGTCCAGCGAGTTGGAAATCATTTTATAGAGGAATGAAAAAGAGGGATATTTGATAGCTTTATAATTCAAGCAAATAATTAGAATTGATTTCTTTAAAAAAATATATATAATACCGATTTTACGGCGGAAATCGAGTCCCGTAATATCGAGCGAAATGTAATTGGATAAATGTTCAAGCGTCATAAAGAATCAGATCGGCATACCGAAAAAAGTGTCTGATGCGGTGCAAATCGATACTCGGATACGATTCCACGGGGAGCGATAAATCGTAGAAGCATTCCTAGCGGTCTATCGGTCGCCGATGTACCGATAGATATGGACTGACCGCTGCCTTCCGAGAAAAAGTCGAGAGAAAATTTTAATAAACGATGACTGGGAGAGAAAAACAAGTTTAAGCGCTATAAATTTTTATTATACGAAGTTTATTCTGCTCTCATAATATATTTAATAAAAAACAAGAGAAAATTTTCAATATATTCTTTAAGGATGTATGTGATACTAACATCTCAAAGTACTTATTAGCAAAAATGTTTAAATTTTATAGATTGCTCTATCGTTAGAGTAAAATCTGTGTAAAATTTAGCATAATTTTTTTATTGGTTTAAAAATTATTTTTAATTTTTTGTGTGTTTTTGATTCTTATGTAGTATTTATTTGCAAATTTGATGAGGAAGTAGCATTATGAATTAAATCAAATTTTTTGCATAATAAAACTAATAAATATTCATGCAAAGTACATATGTATTCACTCATAAAAGTTATCTAAAATTGCAAAGTTAGTCATTTGTTTTTTTTTGTAGTTAGTTCTGGACCAAAAGTCGAATATTCACGAGTTTTTTTTTGTTGATTAGGAAAAAAGGAATAAAACCAAGATTTTAAATTTCTATAACTTTTAGCTGATATTATAAAGCTAAAACATCTTTAACTAACCACTTACTGATATGACCACCAAAGATTTGAAACAAAAGCATGATTCAAATTGTTACTTCAGAAAACTATTATTACGTTTCCTGAGAAAACATCATCTCGCATAGTTATCGCTTTTCCATCGAACCACAATAGAAGTTCATAGAATATTATTCGCTCATTGTTTGTGCAAATGTGTTACTTCCCATCGAAGATAATGTTTATTTTGCATCTGTGTATGCGCAAGGATCATAAGATTTTCGATCTGCAGAAGCTCGTATCACAGATTGTTAATATAAATATGCTCGTCTCAAGTGCAGGCTTTATTAAATCGATATCACGACGGTAGGGAGAGAAGCTCTTCTTGCAGAATACATCCCTCGGGATTGCCACCGGAAATCGTCTTCTCCCGGAAACATCACCACTCCGCCGAACATATCCTATGAGACGCGTGAAATTGACTCTCGATAGAAAATTGGATTTTCGTCCTCTGTTTCGTACGATTGCACGCTTCACTTTTCGTGTTACTACATTATCGTTTCGCAATCTGCTTTATAGCTTACAAAAATATAAATTAATACGCTCGATTTTATTGATTCCTGAGAATGTATAGACTTAAGGTCATCACACGTAGAAAAAGTTTTAGTCGTAATCATAAGACCGTAAGCATATCGACCAATCACAGTTGAGCATTTTAAAAAAGTAAAACCGTACTTTTGATTATGATTGATCGATTTGTTTACGGCCTTACAATTACGACTAAAATTTTTTTACGTGTGGTGGCTTTCACATGAATAATCAACAAGTCTTATTTTAATTTATTATCGCAATTAACCATATGTTTTGGTATTTGTTTGGTTTTATGTGAATAAGCATTCCATTTTTCAAGATTGGGTACAACCTTTTAGTCGAGCCCCAATTAAAACGAGACCATTAGCCGCGTCTTAAAATGTGTAATTTCATCCCGAGTACCTCACTTGATACGCTTCCGAGACGACATTCAAGTAACGACTATAAATACAAGCTTGAGACATTTGTTTGGACATACATAACTCCTCGAAGCATAATTCTTACCTCGTATCTTCAGATTATCTGCCTCTTTATTTCACGTCGTTTCCCGCCAGCGGATTTATAGTGGATTTTCGCTTGACGTCGAAGAAAAATATGACGGCGCTTTCGGTTAAAAGGTGTGCTTTCTCGCACCGTAAGCGTCATACATCATAGATTACAAAATCGCCGCTCACTTAAGCGTCGGTTAAAAGCTCGTGAAATCGTGCGATTTTCCAATCTCTCGAGTACGCCCTTACAATTTTCTCTATTGTGGCGAAACACGTATCGTAAATATTTGCGAACAGATTTCATGCAGATCTATACTGCATGCACCAAACATTACATACGTTATATACATATTGTAATTTCGAACAATCGTCCATTTAATTCTCTAACGTCATTTGTTTACATTATCGATTATTGATTTCTGTTATTAATGTAATCAATTGTTGTTTTTCAAAAAATTTTCGATAAAGTAACATTTATGTAGCGTTGATTCATAATACGCTATTATAATTTTTTCTTATAAATTTATTATTACAAATTAATATTTAAATGTTATTGAACATCTGAAAAACCAAATCAAAGATAATCTTTACGGTCGAAAGTCCATGTAAATTTTTTTTGTATTTTGATGAAACTAATAATCTGTAGTCTAGATTTTCGTCTCGCGATAACATTACACGTATTTATCATATTCCACATGAGAACCTCACTAAAACTTTAACACTAAATTTTGGATGTGAGAGAAATAGACGCCATAACATTAATCCCAACTTCTAAGACGTCTCTACGACTCTCTTATGATAAATTAATGTTAGACTACTTACGTACTAAATAAGCCATTTTTTATTGAAAATCTTTTCTTTCTTCTTACTCAAGTTTATAAACACGCTTACAAATGCATGATGCACGTTATATTTATTTATCGCGCAAAGCAAGAAGATTGTTTGTAACTCCGCGTGTTACGGTTCTTGAGCTTGATACAGTGAAGTTGGAGTTCATATTCCCTTCCTTATGATAATATAATATTATACGGTCCAGAATTCGTTCTGGACTGTAGTTCTCCAAAGCAGAATTACTTACCGGCGCTATTACTGTTCGCACACATAATAAACTAGTAGCAACACGGGAAGTTGACGCCACAACGTAATATAAACTGCCATTAGCATATTATCAATCTTAAAATTAATCAAATAATAATTATAAGATATTACCGTTATTTTTTAAGATAACTTAAGAGAGATGTTTTAAAACTTTTTATAAGATCGTCTTTCAAAACCATCGCTAGATAATACAAAAATAATGATGAATTAAATTTTCCATCATTTTATAGAATACGACTGTACCACGTTAATCTTATTGTGACAATTATTCTCGTCCCATGACAAAACATACGAAAAAATAAAATGTCATGGAAAGACAATGTCTCAGTGCCGTTCTCGATGACCCTCCCTTTATCAGTAGGGATTTATCTAAAATTGAAAAAAGATTGAGGATTAAGAAGAATTATTCGGGACGAAGATATCAACTGCGTTTTTGCTGAAATCCGAAATCTGGCTGGCGGAAGGAGCCATCAATCTTTTATACGAAGGAGTTGATCCTTTGCAAACGATTTACTTTTCCAGGGAATTCAGACGATATCGTCCCTATCTTCTCGCGAGAGATTCTCGCGCATGTTCCGCTTATTTAAGTTTTAAATTAACATGAAACTCCTTTTGGAGTTGTGCCGCGCGATGTTATCTATTCACATGTTTGCTATTCGCATCTGTATTGAGTTTTTCTGGTACACCAATAGTATACTATGTGTACGATAGGCAAAAGGTTGTCCATAGCTAAAATTAATGTAGATGGCTGCTGGGTCAGCGAGAGGTCAAGGTATATTCCGGTTACGTGAATCGTCCGGGAATTATTTGCGTTAAGCTGCAAATTTACACCCCAACAAGATCGTCTAATTACTCTAATTACAATATGTAATTAGCATTAAATAATTATTGAACAGAAGTAATCAGTAACTCTTAAGTGCTTGCGCGGCAAATATTTATTAAGAGAATATAATCGAATAGATGGAAACTTTCTTGCATTTATATGTGCTTATATACAGAAAAAAATGAGTATTAAATCAACAATTCATTGTTTCATGATAAACAAGAATATAAAATCTTCTTGGAAGAATTTGATAATCTTAATCAGACATAATTTGCTTATGTGAAGAGAAAAATTTTCTCCATGTGAGCAAATTATGTCTGTTTAAGATTATAAATTCTTCCAAGAAGATTTGATATTCTTGCTTATATATGAAACAATGAACTGTTGATTTGATAGTCATTTTTTTCTGTGTACGAGTAAATTTTTAAGTAAGATACATATTAAAGAAGATAATACAGAATTTGACCGGTTCTAAACGCTGTTCGAGCTATTTACGTTCAGTTGCAGTTAAGAATGCAGTAGCGCCAACTCGGGGATGTAATGCCTGCGATAGCTAATGGTGACAGCTGCCAATTTATTACTATTACGCGTAACGCGTCATTACGATCACGTTTGCCATTACCTTCGTACCTGTGATGTTCAAACTCGGACTCGTTACAACAACGCGATCCGTTCGACGGTCATTTCTATCGAGCTCGAAGATCTGTCGTATGATACTCTTAAAGTCCTAAAGAGGAATCACCGTCGTAAATCTATTTCGCGAAATAGAACATCGGGGATCGATACACGCACCGTTTATGGAGAAACCGGCGCGCCGCCGACGACGGGACCGCTATAACGCGAAATAATGATCGCCCATATTCGGCCAAGCCGCTAAATCGTAGTTACGTGCGAGATAATTCTAGAATCATCAAATATTCTCCCTCTTTCGTTAATTTAAGACGATTTAGCAACAATATTGAAGACAAATTACTTCATATATTCTTCCAATTTTCATATCGTATTCTTTTAACTTTAAATTTACATAATACTTTATTGAAACAAAATCTATTTGATTTGAATTGAAAAGATGAAAAACTTTGAGATTAGAAAAGACTGTATTTTTTCTATCTTGTTTTCCTGAAGTTTTATTGTCATAAGTCATTTTTAATTGTAAATTATTTACGTATGAAAAAGGTACTTCAATATTATCGTTAAACATCATAGAATCTATAATCAAAAGGATAATTGATTGTTTTGTGATAATGTATAAAGTGAATCATTCATAGTTTTCGACAACTCATCGCTGCAACGTGTCAACGCTAGATGTAATAACGCAAGTCATGACTATACTTTTCGGAGCGTATGGAGCCTGTCATATGCGACACTTTGATCGAGATTGCATCCTAACAAGAGATTCGTGCTATGAGCTTTGACGTTTTGATTACATACGCAGCACGTTTATGACAGTTTCCGAGCGTGTATAATCTGCAACAAACGTTGCATATGAAGCCAGAGTTCTGTGACAAAAATATTAAGAGAGATTCAAAACTTTTATTTTCAATAAAATGAAAAATTTATATTACGTATTTTATATAGAATATTTTTGAGATTAAGTATAGTTAAATAAAGTAACATCAAGTATATGTTCACGTATATTCATACAGATACTTTATTTTTCATTTCAGTTTATTTTTTATACATATACAATATATCAGGCTTGGGTAGTAACTAGTTAAAAAGTTAGAGTTAAACAAAAAGTTAATAACTTAACTTAATTTAGTTAATTTTAAATGCGTTAATTTTTAACTTCAACTAGTTATTTTTAAA
>QKQZ01039544.1:0-11131 GCA_003595255.1 Solenopsis fugax
TCTACGGCCGGTTGTAGGCGACATGTCTCGGACAAACGACCTACGAAATGTAGTTTGATAGTTAACGGAGTGCCGCGGCCACGCGAGGGATACAACGTCGTTGTGGTCGTTGGGCCGCGTCGGGAACGTCACGGGCAAAGAAGGACGCGCGCGTGCGGAGACACGCCGTCTCCCGGTGCCGCAGAGGCGATTGTCGACTGCGACCGGTTCGCAAACTTCAAACTAAACTAACGAGAGCTGTCAGATATATAGGCTTTAAATGCGAAATGTTAAAATGTACGAGAGCACGTGCGCAGAATCAGTGAAGACCGCCAGCATTTGGCATTTGCCGCGATCCCGCGCTAATCTCCCGCGTGTTCGCGAGAACTGAATGTGACGCGAGCGCCGACGCGACGCCGTACACGGCTAAAAAATTACACAAGGCAATACTCACTGGCACGCGAGGATATTCACGCTTCCTTTTGCTGCTCTTGTACCTCGAGTCGTTCCGAAGACAGCCTCCTTTATAATTTGACAGCTAGGTTTGACAGAACAAACGCATGGCTAGCGCGAGACCGTTCGTAGTGTACAGTTGAGAATGTAGAGGGCAGTCCGTGATGCGCAGTGCTGCCATTATTGCCAACTCGTTGAGTCGGTTGAGTTTTTCCTGCCGAAGCATGTCTGAAATTTAACGCGCAAAATTCAAATCATATTAGATTTTAATTTATCTGCAGAAATGTTTTCTAATAATTAAATTAAGAAACCAATTTATTATTAAAATTTTAACACACATATTTGATAGAATATAAAATTTATTTCAACCAAATTATGTAATTTTATTATATATATTCACATTGTTATATAAAAAGTATTTTTTTTATAAAAAAAAATATTTTTTAGTACCGCACATATAAAAATAAGAAACAGAATAATAACAAGGCATAGAAGTTAAAGAACAATTTAAGAAACAGTAAATAACTTACAGATAAATATGTTTATTAAAATTTCTTTAATTATGCATTTTAAACATTTTTAAAATATACATTTTAATTGAAACATATTTTTAAATTAAACTCTTATATTTAATAAAACAGAAATACATACGAAACATGTGTCCATATCTGTCATCCATCGTAAGATTTCTTCATCCTGATTGGTTATTCCAAAAGTTACTTCACAGGAGTAGAATTTTGCAGCGCAGCCCAAGAAACGATGCTGCATTGCACTTCGAACGTGCACACGTGGACAGATTTGGATACATGTTTCATATTTATTTTATTACATAAGAGTTTACTTTAAAAATATGTATTAATTAAATGGGTAATTATTCAGTTTAGGCTCCTCCACTCCGATTTTGATAAATTTAGGCTCAATCGCGTTTTTGCACGAAACGAACGAATCTGGCAGAAAAAAGCGTCACTCTGCCCCACGAACCGAGATATCAAGCGTTGAAGTAGACGACTATTTAGGTTAAGATACCTGTCATACCGACGAAATGTAGTGTGAACATACTCAAGGTTTGTTTTTGTTGTTGGAAATCTCCAAAAATTTTGCGCTTGAAACGAGATAAATTATATTTGAGCGTAGGAGAGAGAGAACGAAGATACTGAGTGCAAAAAGTGCACGCAACACGAACAAACCTATGGCCACAGTCGGGAATCGTGAGCACGTGATCACGTGACGTCACGCTCTCGATACCTCGAGTCGCGAAACCAATTCGAGAATCGCAAGCAATATCGTGCTTCAAATGGTCTCTAGTCTCCACGGTTGACGGTATATGAACGTCGCCAGTTGCCAATGTTTTAAGATGGCGGACGCGAATGAAAAGTTGCTGGCGGAACTGCTGAAAAAGCCTGGGAACAACGTGTGCGCTGATTGCGGGGCCAAGAGTAAGTGCATTCCGTAAAGGAGATCCCGTTTCCCGTTTACCTAAGCTGTCGCGGACGAGTGAGGCGCGTTCGGCCACGACGTACGTTTTAACCTCTCAACATACGTCCTGTCGACGTCTAGATGTTTGTTTTTATCGCGATATTAAATATTACGATTACATAATATAAAATCGCGCGAGACTGGTCGCAGTTCGTGACCTCTGATATTTGTTATTGCGCGCTCCGACAACGACCGGACTCGATAATATAGTTAATAGCGTGAAACGAAATGACAGAAGTTACCCAAGTATACACGATGCTCTTCCCGTCTTTTCGTACAGCCTCACTACGTTACTGTTGTTTTAGATCCAGAATGGGCATCTTACAATATAGGTATATTCGTTTGCACAAGGTGTGCCGGTATACACAGATCTATGGGAGCACACATTTCAAAAGTGAAGCATTTAAAGTTAGATAGGTGGGAGGATTCTCAAGTGAATAGGATACGCGAAGTGGGTAATGTCGCAGCGAGATTGCACTACGAGGAGCGTGTGCCCTCCTGCTACCGCAGGCCAAGCCCAGATGCCCCACAGTAAGTTATCGAGCGTCCCTGTGGTTTTCCTGTTTTAGTTATTGCCTTATGACATTTATTCATGATACAGTTATCAGCTAGCAATTGTATGATTGTATCTTGAATTGTTATCAAATCAGTATTATATAAAGTGCTTGAATTGCTTGGCAACTAATTTATAAAATTTATTATAACTTTAAAACAATGACTAAGATAGAGTTATCAATTAGCAGTTGTATCATTCTTTGAATAGTATTTTTACTAAATCATTCAGTACAAAAATTGAATGATTAGTAACTAATTTACAAAATTTATTATAGAGTTTTAGTTGAACAGTGGATAAGAGCAAAATATGAGAGGGAAGAATTTTGTCATCCTGAAAGACAAAATCACTATGTGTCAGGATTCATGGAAGGGTTTTTAATGAAACGGGGAAAGGAAGATTCACGTTACCATCCTCGTAAATTTGTACTCTGTGAGGCGGAGGATACACTCAAGTATCATGTTAAAGAAAACAAGGTAATTGGAGTGAGATAGTTGTGCACAATAAGTGTAGGAGTACGAATACATAATCTCATTTCAATCTCTTATTTCAAGGAACCCAAAGCTGTTCTAAGGATATCTGAGCTAAATGTGGCATTTGCGCCACCTAAAACTGGCAATCAGAATAGTCTTCAACTGTCCTTTATGAAAGACGGCACGACGAGGCATATCTACGTGTATCACGAGGACCCGGAAGTAATCACGAATTGGTATCTCGCCATTAGGTGTGCGAAATTACACCGCTTACAAGTTGCATATCCGGGTGCGAGTGAGAACGAGTTACTATCGCAACTCACGAGGGATTTCCCGCGCGAAGGCTTCCTATGGAAAACTGGTCCGCGACATACAGACGCTTATAAAAAAAGGTGGTTCACGCTAGATGGTAGAAAACTCATGTATCACGACGATCCTATGGTATGTCCTAATTTTTATTTGATTATTATTTGACCAAATTTTTATTTATCGCTTGTATTGTACATTCTACATCATTGTTTTTCTCTTCTCTCAAGGACGCGCATCCAAAGGGTGAAATCTTTCTGGGACATAATACCGAAGGCTTTGCGGTAAAGACCGGCGTACCGTCGGGTGCTAGAGATCAAGGGTTTTCGTTTACTCTCGAAACGCCTGACAGAACTTATCTGCTCTCTGCGCAAAGCGATGACGATAGATCGCATTGGATTAACGTGATCCAAAAAGTAATAGATAAACCGCTAACGCCACAGGACGCGACCGGTAAGCCGGTAACCGGAACGTATACAAACTCTAACTCGAGGAAGTATGTATGTATACATTGGTTTTCATTTACAGTAGCGGCGAGACTCGTAAGAAAGCGCACAACAAGCGGATCAATGAATATATTTTCGTCCACGAGATAGGGCTGGATTCCTCTTAGACGTCTTTCTTAATTATTCATCGGTAATCGTACGATCAAATCGTATTATCGAAATAAATATATGACTCAGCATACGCGCGAAATGTAGCTTCGAGTTATTTACTCATCTTGTTGCTGTTGAGTCATGTATTTAACTTGCGCACAGTTAATGTAGTTTTCATAGAGACATGCATATAAGACTGCTCGAAGAGCGTGTCGATCAACGTGACGAACTGCAAGCACCAACTGCTCGGTAACACTTGTGCGTTGAAAATGAAGCTTGTGTCGCTTACCATCGAAATGAGTAGGCAGGCAGTATCGTAAAACAATATTACGAAGAATTTTTACTTAGCAATAATATTGTGTGTGATACTTGTCTCTGACAGTGTAATGTACGGAGCACCGAAAGAAATTCTCTTCCAGAAGTTTGATCTAATTCTGTTATGGAACAATCCATTGAACACACAGCAAAGCTTAGGATAGACATTATTTTAAAGATCACTGATTCGCAGTATTTTCTTTTCCCGTTTTTTTATTTACTTAGCTGATTTATTTAGACCACCATTACAAGGCCACAAGTAATAACAATACACAATCTCTGTACATACAAAATAAATTCTGAGGGCCTATCACTCCTCTCATTATCATTATTTCTTCGAAAGAATTTTTTTTATCCCATGCTATTCCCATAAAGCCATAAATAAAATTATAATTGGAAACGAATACTGAACAATATTGTTTGTCTAGACGTGTGTATTAAATATTAATTAAATTAATTGTGCATTAAATATTAAATTAATTGCGCATTAAATATTCGGATATTTCTTGGAATGTTTCATTAATAGAAGAAATTAAATATGAAGTAAAAATTTTAAAAACATCACTTGTTAATATCTTTTTAGCAATTAATCAGTCAGATACATGCATAGATATATATGCATATGAAAATCTCACTATTTTTGCTCGAGTTCAGGAACAGGTAAATTTTTCAAATAGCATAGAATGTTGACCCAGCAGAAAGCAGCAATACTAACGTATACCACTCGAAAAGACGGCGGGATTAATAGAAAATTCATAAATTGCACCGGCAACCAATATCCGCATGAAGTCTGGAAAAACAAAAATAGATTTAATCCCCATAATGTACATTGTTGAATTCGGAAACGAACCTGAAAAGTATGCACGAATTTAGTTTTGCATTCTCGAAGGAGATCCGACTTAGCTTCCATTAAACTCATACCTGTAAGATTTATGAATCTAATTATACCGCGATAATATTTTAAGTAACATTTATAAAGCGCTCAAAGATACGAACTGATAAAAAACGAGATAATTAACGGCGGTGTCAAGATAAATTGGTCCACGAAGAGTTTCTTTAGCACAATCTTCGTTGATTTTCCACTGTAAAACGTATCGAGCCACTTGTACCTGTTAACGTCTAAAATTAATTCGTAAATTCATTACCGAAATTGCATAAGCACTTTATACCAATTTAATGAACATTGTCGAAGTACCATCCGTGTAATAGCGGTCCGGCCAAAAGACAACCGAAGATCGCGTATCTTTTTAATTGCGGCCAGTTGTAAGTCGCTGAATTAGAATTTTTATCTACCAGATCTAACATTTCACAAAGTTTTTGTATTTGGATTAATATCGGTCCCTTGACATTAGAAGAAACTTCAGGCTCCGAGACAATCGGTTGTATCGGCTACAAAATTGCAATTCATTCATTATCATTACACGATATGTAATTCTTCGTGCGCGAAAAGAATCCGAACTGCAAAACTTCACCTTGGACTGTTTACTGAAGCTTTGACGGATGAATTCAGCGCTCGTATAAAAGAAACCGTATACCACCGAATTAAATAACAACGGTCTCTTCTGCATAATACCGTTTACAACTCGGAAAGTCTTCGTCAACGACATATTTTATTTTATTTTATTTTATTTTACTGCAATCGCGGTTCCCTACTGCTGTCACTTGTTTCACGTTTTAAGATGCGTTATCAAATAAGCTACGTATTACTGTTACAGTGCTTTACTAGCACTGAGAAGGGAGTTAAATAGTTGATACTGCTTCGAAGAGTGACGTTGATACAGGCGTATAAAAGTCGCGCTAACTATTTAAGCCAGTCACACACGGTCAAGTAAGCTTTTTAAGTATACCGTACAATCTTCAACCGAAATTTATGTACTGTTTGCGATAACTGTGTAGTTTTGTCATATAGATGTTCCTTGCACAAGCACGCCTGTGCAACGTGCAGCTTAAAAGTGATTATGCAAAATATGTACCAAAGAATCTCTCTAACAAAAATTAAAAATCTAACAATGGGAATAAAAGAAGCGATTGAGAAGCAATCGTTTTATAACAATTAATTTTAAAGAAAATAAGTGTAACTAAAGTAAAAATTTGTGATTGTTTTGTGTACATTATTAAAATTAAGTTGAACAATTATGGATATAAAAAGAGCAATTCTTTGATATATGTTTCAACATAATTACTTTTATTCGCGATGCCAATTTCCGATTGGTCTGAATTGAATCTGCCACGTCGTCATACACAGTTTACTTGAGCATATTGAATGATTTTTCATATTTGCTCCAGCCGCTTGCGCAAGTCAAAATAACTGCAGTTTTATCTACAGACTCCCATAAACTTGCGTAAGCGTGCTTGCTGCGCAATGCATACTCGACAAGTTTACTTGAACGTATGTAGCTGGCTTTAGACTCAATTATCTTCAATCATAACTTAACTATGTCAATTGTATCGCATCAATATTCTCTCCCCTCTCTGTCTCAAATCTCTATTACAGTGTAGTAGGAGGTGTATTGTACGTTGAAAAATGCACGCACTGAAATTCAATTAAAAAAATTTTTTATATTCTGAAAATTTGTCTATTTTTCTATAGATCATGAAATGATATAAAATATATAAATTACTATAGATTTGCTGTAATAACAGCAATAGTCAATTAGGTATAATAGATTGTAGTTCGGAATGCAACCAACTCGTCCAATCGGAAGATACTTTCTTCTCCAGAGTAATTTCCCGAAAAACTTCACTTCTTTCCACCTAAATTATTATTTTATCTATATAGTTATTTAGTTACATAGTTATTTCTGTTTAAAAAATAGTTAGTATTCTGTGCATGCTTGTTAAACGACTTGTCTAGTTTAGCAGCATTGAATTAATAATGTTCATTTTCACTAATTACATTAAATTTAATCTCAGTTTAGCTTGCTCTTTATCTTTCTCTAATTCTTAAAACTATAAAAAGATAAAGAATAAATAAATAAAACCAAAATGACAAAGTTAATCTACATTGCTATAAGATAATTGCATTGAACCATTAAAATATCAAAGAAATTTTGAATCTTAATAAACGCATTTAATGCTAAACACGCGACGAAAAGTCGTGCTGCTCAACCCACCTCTCGGAAACCAAGTTTCTCAAACATTCTTATGCTCACAGCATTGTCTGATTTAATTTTGGCGCAAAATTTATTGATGTTTAGTGTTTCAGCGCCTGTTACGAAAGTAAATATAAAGAATCGTTACTAAGAGGAGTGTTAATCCCAATGATCATTATCACACGGCCGAATTACCATAAAGTAACATTAGAACAACAGATTCCCAACCTCTCCTTTTACCCCGACTAGCCTCGTCAGCTATCATAATTTCTACCTCAGCGATGCACAACCCCTGCGAGTTATGGAGAAACAGATTTGTATCTCCCACCATAGCATCTGAAACGAATTAGTCAAAAGAGGAAGTTGGGCATTGCAGGCATGGGTACATACCTACTTCATTCCTGGTCGACTGGTAGATGCGTTTGTCCAGGACAATAAAAGTGCATTCTGTAAGGTAAAAAGACAAAAAGTTGTATGGTAATCACAAGTCCAGCACAAGTGACTGAAATATAGCGAATTATTATAAGAATTAGTAAAGTAAAGCATTGACATCTAAAAAGCCTTTGCTCTAGATTAGATAATTACTGTCTTCATCCTCCAACCACCGTTTCTGCATCGCAAATTCCTCTTCCAGCGTTAACGGCTCGGAGCTTGTTAAGTATTGCAGTGTGGGATTCTTCATCCATTCGTGATACCTAAACGTGATTTATGAAATAATCGTCATGCATCCAATTAACTAAATATTAATTTATATGCAACAATACGAACTTTGCAACGTGCTTCTCTTGATATGATATCAAAATAACGTTCGTTCCGCTGATACGAGTGTCCATATTTTTCCTCATGATTATAAGCAAAGATTAAACAGGAATTCAATTAAAAACTTATTTATACTCCTTGATATATTCCGCAATTAGAAAAAAAGATTCTTTTTTTTTTATTTGTGTCTCACTTGGGACATGCGTCGTCAACCTGCCCATGAGGGACTTTGAGGTTATTTAACGCAGAGGTGTATGTACGGTGCCCGTGAATACAAACAGTTAACTCGCGTCAGCCAATGGTCATACAATCCTGCCCAGCTTCCTAATAAAGTTAAAAATGATTCCAAAATAATAAGAATAGACAATACATTTATCTCTTCTTGTATACGTTATTTTGTATTTTTGATAAAAAGTTGGAACTTATATGTATATAATTACATTATCTAGGAACAAAAGTACGAAACAGTACGAAAAATATTGCAATAAGACATTGTGATATCTTTTAATGTTTTTGTGTTGAACTGTTTCTTATATACATATCTTTATATAAGTTATATAAGTAAAAATATTTTTAGAACAGTCGTGAACCATTAGATCTTATTACTAATGTTGAGCAAAAAAACGCATAAGAGTTGTTCCACAAACTTCCGGTATTTATTCTAACTTATGTGTATCCAAATATAGTATCATAGATTAATTTAGCTCTGTATGTACTTTTCCTACTTATTTAAGATTGATATGTTTGATATCAAACATAGACAACAGTTTTTGTTCATTGAAACTTAATTATATTTAAAAAAATATATAATTGTTCGACCTTAATGCTATTATTTTGTTCGTTAGATTCTCTTTGGTCACATTACAATACATAGTACATAACATATTGGAAATCAGAATGATTTGTACTTGACATGTTTACATAATATTGTAATAGCAGTTAAACTTAAAAATTACAAAAATATCCCAGCAAACACAGAATATTGCAGCAACATTGTTGCAATGTTGCTGCAATGTTGCTGCAATATTCTGTGTTTGCTGGGATCATATATCAAGGATTCTTTGATATATAGTGATCAAGATTGGTCCCTTCTTTACTTTTTTGTTACTAGTTTGTTTTGTTGAAACATAAACTTTAGTTAAAAAAAGTTTCTATTTGAATAAATAAAATTTAATATAAAAATGTGTTTATTCTATTATCCGAAAATTCCCTTACCCGAACAATTTTGTTTCTCTATTATTTCGGATATGAAAGCCTTAACTGTAAATATTTAATATAGAAGATATATAATTTTATATATTAAATACAAGCTCTTATGTAATTTTCAAAATAAAGATATCTTTTTTCCTCTAATTTTTATCAGAGACGTATGCAAAAAATACTTTTGCCAATATTATCGTGAGACGAATGAAAATCATTTGTTTACACTGTTCCACGTTTAGGTTATATTAGTCTGCTTAGAACTGAACGCTGGAATGTGATTAATCAGAGATACTTGCAATCTTTTTCTTATTTTATCGCCAAGGAATAGTTATTTTTGCTTACAATGACACGTGTATACATCTGCTGCAAATACCATAGCGAGTCGCTGTTAAACATATCATTTTTCGGGTAAGTAATATTATATTACAGTACTATGGTATTTCTGCAATTACTTATTATTCGGTGCCCTGTTTCATTCCAGGTTCCCGAAGTCGGACGAATTACTAAAGAAATGGTTGCACGCGATCGGCGTGGAGAAGAAAGTTACCGAATCGTCGCGAATATGCTCCATGTCATTTTAAGGAGGAAGATTTCAGATATAGTTTAGTTGGAGGCAAACGTTTTTTAAAGCACAAAGCGATACCGTCTCTTTACTTGAATGAGAAGAACAAGGATGACACAGTCTCGGACAATCAAAATACAATCGTTTAGAAAAACCAGCCAACAAACACTGTGATCTCATATAATATAATAGGTTTTGAAAACGAAACTTTAGACACTGTAGAATCACACATAGAAGCTGAAAGAGATGACGAACTGTGCAAAAGGTAAGAAGTATTTAATATACAATGCCTTAATGTTATGTCTAACAAAAATATTAAATATAAAATATTTTTTGCAGGCTATCGCTTGCTCCAGAAGGCTCGAGTGAGCCAGAGAATAAGCGTAAGAAACATCTGTATGATCTGTCCGATGGGAGGAAATCTCTACGTCGTCGGTGCAAGCTAAGATTTATTGGAAAGTGGCAATCAAAAAAATTACCCGGCAGAAGCTAATTATGAAAACTTTGCGACAAAAAGTTAGAAGACTAGAGAAGCAAATATTAGACTTGCAAACTTTAGTAAAATATGAAGCGATTACAGATACTTAATAAAAATTACACACATCGGCAAATAATTGTACTAAGTTTTTAATTATATATTGACAATGTGACCACGTGTAACATATATAATTAAATTTTGATTGGCGTATATTTTGATAGAATAAACCGAGTACAAGAGCTAATACATTTGTTGTATGATACATTTTTCAAGTGTATTGATTGGCTGCAGGACAGAAAATTTCTAGAGACAAAAAGTTTTCTGGTCTGCAATCAATCAATACGCTTAAAAAATTGTTGTATGATAAATGTAATACCAGCCTTATGACTAGTACCTTGTGTGTGTTTCTTGTGTGTGAGACTCATCGAAGAAAGAGTATCTCACTCTATCTGTGCTACCAAATGTAAAATGTAAAGTTCTAAAATCACTAAATTCCTAGAAAGACACACAAGCATTTTTACATTCGATATGTTCGTTAAAAGTAATTAGCACATAATTATATCTAATTAATATCGAATTAAGGTGACAAAAATAAGATCGGAATTACGTCCCCATAATAAACATGATTACAATCATCATTAATCATGATATATAATTATCTCCTATTAGACGGTCTACTAGTTATTTTACCGTTTCCTTATATACTGACGTATGAATCAAGAAGCACTTGCGAGAAAGTGTTTTTTATTTTATAAACGTACAATGCTAAATAAATATGTATATATTATATATAACAATAATTTTTTGACAATAAAAGAAAATATATATGTCTTAAAATTAAAAATTATATTTTTCTATCATATAATAAATATATTGTGTAATAAAT
>QKQZ01039560.1:0-22980 GCA_003595255.1 Solenopsis fugax
CACGACGTTCCGGGAACCGAAGTCCTGGAAACCGCGATCCCGCCTCTCCCCTCCGCCCCCTTGCTTTCGCCCGCGCCATTCGACGATCCGACGGCGTGTCTGCGTAAATCGGAGCGGTGCGACTCCGGGCGAAGCGGGTCGGCGCAGTTTTGGCGCCATTTCGGTTGAACTCGCCGCCTAGTCGCGCCCCGGGTGGAAGATTCAATTTTTGATGTCGCGCGTGCGAATCGATACTTCATGCTTCACCCCGGCCGGAGCTTCACGGTGCGAAGTTGCGCGGCGCGAGACGAGGCGAAGCGGAGTATAGTAATACCTCGCGATTGTAAATTCCGGCCGCGCGTGCCGCCCACGGAAATGACGCCTCGGTCTCTCGACACCTGGGCTCTGCAACTCTTTTTCTTTTTTTCTAATTTTTCTTCGATTCTTTCTCTACGCTCTGCGTCTCCCGAGGTGCTCCGCCTTCGCTCACGTTTCCTCGATTTTTTTGTGTTTCTTTTTTTCGGAGAGAGGAGCGTTACGAAGAATCAGTTGAAAAATAGATTTCTTCGTGAAGTATTCTAAAATGGAATGTTTTGAAATAAACGACACACACGCGAGCGAGTGTGTCTTGCCGCGTGTTTTGGAAATTCCCGTTTCTCCTTCGATAAGCGACCGCCTAGATAAAACATATATATAAAGCGATCGGCAACGCGACTTCTGTCCGCGCTATTTTTATTCGCGAATGTCGCAGAAACATCCAGTAATAACCGTATTAATCGCTAACGAAGGCCTCGATCGCTTTCTGCGTGCGCGAATAAAGTAACGTTTTTTCGCTTTTTTTTTTCTTCCGAGGTTTCCGATAAGATAAGATTTGCTTGCGTTTCAATTTGCGCGCCGACGAAGTCGTCAGTCATCGACGAACCATTAGTCGTGGATTATTGATAATCGCCTTATTGAACGATCGAAGAGCGAAACGAAGAGCGTTTTCCAACGTCTCGATTCAATTAAAGGAAAGAAAAAGAAGAAACTTTGCAGCAAACTCGCGATGAGAACCCGGACACGCGGTTGAATATTTGCGCGCCTCGCGCGAATAATTTTCCGTGGGCATCCGCGTCGAGATTTCTTTAAAATTATTCACGGGGATATAATATATAGTTCTACAGTTTCCTCGGGAAGCGTCAGACAGCCAATATTTCAGCTATGGCTATTCTTTTACGGTGAAAGACATGCCATTAATAATTCATAGCGCATCGCGTGTGTAATATTCGAAAAAAATATGCGAGACCTCGTAAACAACTTTGTTTTCGTAATTTTTATTGTTACAAAAATGACTTGTTTAATATGTTTCCTTTCGCGTATCCTTTGTTCTGTTTTCCTGATTTCGAGCTGCGGCGCGAATTAAGATAATTATGCCGAGATAATGAGTACTTTACATTTCTTGATTAAATTTTATTCATGCTTTCAGGATTTTTCATCATTAAAATTTTTCTATTAGGGATGTGGAGGCATATATTAGAGAGAGGATAAAAAAAAGTGTAATGGGACATATATGATTAGGAAAAGAAGATGTAGGAGTGATGGGGAAAATTTGTTCGAAAAGAAATAAAGATATTCAATGTACTGATATGGACAAATTATGGAATTTGTATGTGTGTTTTTACAGAAGATCGTAAAATGTGTTAGAATAAATTAGATAAATGCTGCATATACAAATAATGCCGTGAGTAATGAGTAATGCATCAATATCACTATACTGACAATGGCAAAGATCAAGAGTTTTGTATTTGAACATTATATAGACCTTTTGATTATTAGCTAATTAGAATTTCTGTTAATTAACCTATCTATATAATATAAATATACTTTATACAGTAAATAAATAAGAGATTTATGTGAAACGCCGGACATAGATTTTATTAAATAAAACTATTTTATTTAAATACCCACAAGAATTATAAATCATTTGTTTTATCTCCGACTTGAATTTCTTTAATAAAACGTTAAATAGATAGATATCTGAGCAAAATTTAGTTTTTTATATATTTATGGCGAAGAAAAGGACATAAGTACAATACAAATTTTTTCAAGTTATACATGAAATAATTGGAAAATTATTACATTAAGATATATTGATATTATTACAATTTGATTGAAAAGTTATATTTCTGATTGAAATTTAAACTAAATTCTAAATTTTAACTATTATATAAATATTTTGATGAAAATCTGAATCCTCTCACTTTAGGTATTTATCAATAAAAACCAAAATAAACATTTATGGAAACATGATATAAACTTTTTATATTGTGTAAACATAAATAAAAACGTATTAAGCTCTTGAAATACTTTTTAATCTCAGACTTCATTTAAACTCATTATTATTTCGAATTTATAATATAAACTCTTACTTAATTGATTTATGCCTATTTCTACGAATGCAGATTAACTTTAATCTTAGTTTAACTTACTCTTTATCTTTTTCCAATTTTTAGAACTAAAGAAAGATAAAGAATAAGTTAAACTGAGATTAAAGTTAATCTGCGTTGGTAGAAATAGACATTAGTAACATAAACAATCACGTAGTCTGTTTTTTACACAGCTAATTTCAACAGATCTATACTATGTATATAGGAGTTATAACTTGTTTCTATTGTACAAATTGAGTCTCGGATTGAATCTTCGAATGACGAGTATAGGATCAATAATGGATCAATAAAAAATTGTGCCGTGACATGAACTTTATTTTTCCGACGTTGGGACACGAAAGACCCCACCCCCCCATCCNCCAGGTGACTATTCTCGGGTAAAGTCAAACCGTTTTCCAGAGTGCTGAATTCGTCGATTAATTTTAGAAAATTGTCTCTCTTTGCCGCGAGTAAATCTCCCTCACGTGTGAAAACCACTTGAATCGGGCACGCGATATATCTGCTGCCGTAATCTTTATCTCTGTTTGTTTTGCAAAGTGTCGTCTAACTGTGATAGCCGCGACAAAGAAAGAGACCAGCGCACCTGCCGATGCGTTGCCCTCATCTCCCGGCCGCGTTTCGCTAGCTATCTGTTTCCTCCTCGTCGCCATGCGTCTTCTCTCGAATTACGAGCCGCATCTTTTCAAACGTTAACAATGGCCGATGATAATGAATCGGCGATAATGAGTCGCGATGAGGTGAAATAATGTTTTGCAACAAGTATTTGAGACGCGCGATGCTAAATTTATCCGCGGCTCGGATTACCGGTCTCCAGTTTCTTCCTCCGTCTCTCGCCATATTACGAGAAATTAGATATCGCTTCTGTAATTTCTGGATTCACCTCAGCCCGTCGTAGTAAAGTAATGCTCATCTATTTTTATTTTCTTTCACTTCCGCGCAAAACTCTATCCCGCTCTTTTACGGACGTACGCGCATTCGGTCGCTGCATTCGCGTAAATGTCTAATGGTATCTGCAGCGTGATTTATTCTCGCGTATATTCCGGTTCGCGGAAAACGGTCATGAATCATGTATGGCTCGCACGACCTATTAACACGGCATGATATTCAGAACTTTGGCAACCGAGTAAATCCTTGGTTAAAACACTAAAATCGAATAGCGAGCTATTCAAAGGTTTTATTTAACGAAAATTTGTTGAACAATTTGTTTAACTCGTTACCCTCGGCATTATTATTTGGGTATACAGCATTTGTCTAACGTGACATTTACCTAATTTATTCCAATGCGTTTTACGATCTTCTAAAAAATACGTACACAATTTTATAACTTGTCTACACACTGAAATAAAGAGTTAGTGATAAAATAATCTAGCTTTGATGAAATAATTTCAATTATTGATTATTATAATGAATCATTTTTTTTCTAACAAATATTTTTCCCATATCACTCCTGCATCTTCTTTTTAACAAAAATTTGTTTAAAATTTGTTAACAAAGATTTTTAAAACACAAAATTTTTGTTAAAAAAATTTTTATCGCTCTTCGGAGGGCAGAAATAATAAACGTCAAATCGTAAATCAGAATAGAAAGTATTGATTTCTTTTTTTATCGGGATTAACAGTTATTTCTCTTTTGTCTTCTTCGACTGCGCTGGGTCATCGACGCGAATAGAATTGGGTCAGTGTCCTGCGAACTCGTGTGACACTCGAGTGTTCTATTTAAATTGGATGAGCCCTAATGAGTATGGCGCTCGGTCAAGATCAGGGCCGTATTCGCCACAATGAATGTCGTTCGTCGCATCTTTCTCGCCGCCTAATCGAAATCACGTAGCTAAATAATGTTTTGTGCGCAGCAGAATTAATAATATCATTAATCTAACACTAGAACGTTCAATGCCACTCTCGAACGAAAAGTAATGGTACGATACTCGTTATCTGTGTCTAAACACTCTAACTATCGGGACGATGTCGATTATTTTAATTGTTACAGCTCGCTCAAGGAAAAAGTCGGAAAGTGTCGAATTTCTGTAATTCATTTTAGAAAAAGGATATAATAATATTCCCAGAATATATTATTTGAATATTATTAAAACAAAAATTAAAATATTGGGATCTTGAATAAGTTCTCGCTGTTTTTTCGTGAAAATTAATGCTTTATTTAAAAAAAGTCGTAAAAAACAACTCCTAATGATTCTACAAGTTCAGCTAGCGTTTGACATGAGTCTTCATGAAGTAATGCCTCCAATTCTTCGTCTTCAAACTTTTTCGGTGCGCCAGAGCGTTCTTTATCTTCAACATCAAAATCATTATTTTTGAAGCGTCTAAACTAATCTCTGTATGTTGTTTCCGACAGAGCATGGTCGCCGTAAGTCTCAACAAGAATTTTGTGTGTTTCAGCTGCAGATTTTTTTTGAATAAAGTAGTGCAGTAAAATTCCCCGCAAATACTCTTTTTTTGGCACAAAACTCGACATGTTTAACACTAGGAAAAAAAGTTGTTTACACTTCGGCGCAATGACATACACTGAATTTCAAGCTTGCTTATAGTACTTCCTTATAGATGCGTTACCATCTTAAACTATACGCACGCAGTTCTGGTAACGCCATTTGTTGGAAAACAGCGAGAACTTATTCAAGATCCTAATAATATTATAATAATTTTTTATAAGGGTTAAATTAGTTATATATGTTATTATATTTTCGACAACATAACTGTCGCGGTTCTTTAGCTCAATTTAACCCTTATTTGAATTATTTCATATCGAGCCTTTGAAGTTTTATTGTTAATTAATATTAATATTTTTTTATATAATAATATTCTCTCTTCGATTCGCATCATTTTGAGAAACAAGTGAGCGTACGCGAAAATTGATGCGAGTAATCGAGAAATTAGCGCTGTGGTGCAAGAAGAAGTAAACGACGCGAATACGCAACATCACGTTTCCGAGACAACTACCGCGAGAGATCGTCGTCTCCGAGGAGAGGAGCGTGAATCATCCTCGCGAGTTCGTTCCCTTTCGCGGAAACGCGACGCGTGATCGTCCGCACGTCGTTCCAACGTGATCGTCCTCGGGGGGAGCCTGGGACTCATTAGAGCTCGGCGCTGACCCGAAATCATCTCGAGAACGTATCCAGGAGCCTACGTGACTCGACTCACGCGGAGATACACGGATATACGTTCTCTCGCACGGTTCCTTCGCCAAGCCGCTGACCTGCGCGATACGGGTCAACCACCCGCAAATGGACATCCAATTTCCATCGTTAACTTTGTATCCTCGACAAAGGATTTCTAGATAGGCGAATGATTTCAAATGATTCATAATACATGCGTAGCACCGTGCTCGAATCTGATGATTCACCCGTTAACATCGATATCGACGATTAAATGTCACTTTGTAGAAATAGATAGATATTAAAGTAAAACAATATCGTTGGTATCAGTCGGACTATCCAGACTATCCATCTGATTATTATTTGCGTCGTTATTAAGATAAGTATTTATCTCTTTCCTGTATTTCTGGTTGATTTACTCATTGTCGTAAATTATATATTGAAATCGAGTCTCAAACTCGTCGTAAATTATATGTTGAAATTGCGTCTCAAACTTAGTCGACGCGATCGATACTATCTACATTTATAAATTATTACGTTTGATGCTTTCAAGTCTGTCCTCTCAAGTCTGCGAATATATTTATCAATACGAACATGATTAAGTATCGATCGCCTTGAGTTTCAGGCACGGTTTCAATGTAAATTATGGCGATAAGATTTTTGTAACGTCGTACAAATACGAGATTTGGCACAGGTTCAGGAGGCATTTTTTTTTGGTTCGCGCTCGCCCATTTGCATCCTTATCTGGCTGTCAACGAAAGGATGTTTAATTTAAGGCACTGATAAGCAGTACGTGCGCGATTATCGGCTGCGTGCACGCCCACGAGCGGCGGTCTACTGATCGAAATGACGGTAGACCGTCGAAAAGGGGGAAGGTATCTATTTTTAGCCATAAGCCTCGCCGCCGGTCCTTAATTCGATTGATTGACGCTATCCAGAGTAGCGATTTCGCAGACGCGACGTGGCACGTGGTGAACTTCGTTCCTCGGATGCGATGCGGTCTTGCGGAAATTTCCTCATGAGCAGCTCGCGGGAAAAGCGATGAGAATTCTCGTGCTTGTTCGTTTCATTAGTATGTAAGTGCGTATAAAAGCAAGAGTCACTAGGAGACTTTCCGTGCAGACTAGTTGTTCCCCGAGAGACATTTAAAATTTGCTCTTTTTTTTATAAGTTATAATTTAATTTTAGAAATAGATGTTCTTTCCTGGAATATCAGCTATTTCTACTATGGTTTTTTAATTAGCTTTTGTAACGTGGGCAACAAACGGCTGTTAGAGCTGAAACAACGCATGTGTAGTTTTAAGCAAATTATACAGAGTGGAGCATGTTTGAAGCGTTACAAACTATTATTCCTGAAACTACGTATCATAGCAAAAAAATGATCTAGATAAAAGTTTTACAATCTGAAGAGAGATAAAGAACGGCAAAAGCAGTTTTCGAAAAAAGAAAAAAATCATTTTCATATGCAGATTATCGCTATTTTTTAAAATAAAATTATATGATTTTTTTAAATAGAATTTTATCTCTAATTATTTTGCATATAAAAATATTGAAGTAGAGTTATCGAGAAATCAATAATTTACGAGACATTTTATAGTTTATTCTGACATATTTAGACACAAAATATAAAATGTTTCGTAAACTATTTATTTTCTGATAATTGTATCTCAATACTTTTATACACTAAAAGTACTAAACATAATAATGTAACCCCAACTGTTTTCAATAATTTATGAAACATTTTATACTTTATTCTGGCATATTTACACATAAAATATCCTGTAAACTGTTAATTTTTTTAATTATCGTATGCTTTTTTAATTATC
Source organism: Solenopsis fugax (assembly GCA_003595255.1). Classification (NCBI taxonomy): domain Eukaryota; kingdom Metazoa; phylum Arthropoda; class Insecta; order Hymenoptera; family Formicidae; genus Solenopsis; species Solenopsis fugax. The sequence continues at coordinate 7,338 of QKQZ01039560.1, forward strand.
AATGCTTTTATACACTGAAAGTACCAAACATAATAATGTAACCAATCGTTTGGTAACGCTTACTAAATATTTAGAAAAGTAAAATTATTGGTAATCATATTAACTGGCACATTTAATTGGTATTATTTCAGTCAACATTTGATAGCTATTATCAAACTTTTTTTTCAACGTATTGTAAGAATAATGAGAGGAATCAGTTGGGTGTCGAGAAAACACGTAGTTGCTTGAAGCTTCGGGGATAAAGTAACGCTTTTAGTGCCCCACTCTCTATGTATAATTATCTTTGTTGCTTAAGAAACAATCTATTTGAAAATTTTAATTTCAAGTACAGCCAGGTTAAATGTTCGCGCAGGTTAAAAGTACAGATGTTTCACTTGCGGTTTGTTGTCGACAATGGAGACATATTTTTTTCCGGGATAAGAAGTGACAAAGCGTCGTGAAGATCAGCTTGCACGTCCTGTGGGTATTATGATACTTGCGTAGTGTCAACACGTGCAGCCTTGGCAAGCATGTGTGTGTGTGTGTGTACTGACAACTTACGGCTGGTCAGTGCAATATTATTATTTTTTCTCTACCTGGCTGGATATGTGCCATTTTAATTTAATAACACTCACATCCTTTTCAAATTTCTCAGTCATCTTGATTGTAGAATGAAAAATCGCGACGTTGTGTAATTTTAAAATATGGGCGCCCAATCTTTTATAAATATATGGATTTCTGTTGATCGCGTTAATCACGCGTTATGTTAATTTTTGACGACTAACCGATACTGTTGTGTAATTTTAAAATATGGGCGTCCAATCTTTTATAAATATATGGGTTTCTGTTGATCGCGTTAATCATGCGTTATGTTAATTTTTGACGACTGATACTGCATTATTTACCGAAAACTAAATTATCTCTCGTTCCATGCGATTCCAGATAAACTTTAAAAATATGCTGTTATTTTGATACTTGAGCCGCCATGGAGAGGGCAACGCGATCGAAAGTAACGTGTCAAGCTCGCCGATTGATAGTCCAAGGTCGGGTTAACGAAGGTTAAGCGACAGTATTATTGTAAGTTAATTTACTGGGGATAGGTAATTGGCAAACATTGTGGCTGGAAGCCTAATGTGAAATGACGTAGGATATTTTTAGAAATCAGCGTTTTCGATGCAAACGAGATTGTATTGTGCGCACGAGGTCGACTTGTGGTAGTCGGACACAGGCATAAACGTGAGTTAATTATTAACACACGTCGACACGTTAATCGACGCAACGCATAAACTTTCTGTATAAGTAGTAGCGATAGGTTAATGGTGGTAGTATCATATTAATTTATAAAATTTAGCATAGAGCCGCTTTTCTTCATACTCAGCGCGATTGAGCCTCGCCGCGTCTCTGATCGCGGCAGTCGGGAATGTTTCATACTGAAAAAAGAGTTTAGTAATAATAATCTAATCTAGATGATAATTACTAAGTCTTGATGAAACAGTTTCAACTAAATATTCAATTAATATAACCAAATATTTAGTAATGTTTAATAATCGTTTAATAACCGACTGTTATTATATATTTGGTTACTATTATTAATAGTCTATTAATATATATATATAATTACTAAATATTATTAAATATTTGATTATATTAATCAAACATTTAATTGAAATTATTTTACCAAAGCTAGATTATTATTACTAAACTGCACGTGCGCCTTTTGTCGCGACTCGTCGTCTTAACTGTCGCGTCAGATTTGCGACCAGTGGCCGATTTATCTCGCGGATAGAAGCTCCGATTTGTCAGCGCTACCAAACGACGTAATCTGCCCACGTTGATTCGCACGAAATCGCAGCTGATCAAGTAATGGCAGTCTCCGGGCAGACTCTGAATGGGCAATCCTCCGGTGCTTTGATCCTCGACGACGTCCATCGTACGTTTGCAGTTCGGACGAACAAAGGAGCTGCGCGGTGCGTCGTCCGTTCCGTAATCAGACCGAGGAGTCCTCTGCGCGTGGCCGCGATTAACTCGCAGTTCGCGAGTAATGCGAGCGGATTACGCAAGCAAGTGCGGTTTGCCCGGCGGCGACGTGCGTCGCCGAGTAAACATCACCGTTCCACCTCGCGCGTCGACGGATTGCGATGAGAAACGGCGGCGTAGATTACGAGTCGGCGTTTACGAACTGCAAATTTATAAACGTGTGAAATTTTTATGGGACGCGGTCCCGCACGACGCAAGAAAACGTGCCAGACGGCGCGACGTGAGAAACAAGAGGTTCTCGCCACGCATCAATTGTTTCCTCGTAGTGTCTTACATAACGTGTATCGGTAAATCAATGCTCAATATCGCGAAAGATCTTTTAAAGAGGTATTCTGCTGTTTCGTGCTGTTTTTTAGTCGATTTTTATTTGAGAAAACGATTTTATTTGAGTAAATATTTTTAAAAATTCCTTTTTATCCTTTATTTATTATTTTTGTTTTTTATTAAAAAGATGTTAATAATAATGGAGTAATGACATGTCTAATTCACCTCTCTCTCTCTCTCTCTCTCTCTCTCTCTCTCTCTCTCTCTCTCTGCACAATTCGTTGGTGTCCATTATTCCGGATCTCTCAATAGATTAAAGTTAAAAAATCAAATGTCATCTTAATCAGTATACTTGTAGCTGTCGTCGGTGCTAGAATTATTAATGTCGTTGAATAAATAAATAAATGGCACTTGTTTAAAAAAATAAGTTTAATTTTGCCTTATTTTTGTTTACGTCTTCGAGCCCAGAAAAAAAATATAAACGAATGAAGTTATCAACATATTTTTAGTACTGACGATAAAGGGTTTATTTTATAAGCCTGTAAAATTGGAAGAAAATCGGTCCAGAGATTTTCTCTCAATCGTGGACACCAGTTCTAAAAGGCGCGTTTCGAGAAAATCGCGTTTCGAGAAAATCCCGTTTAAACTTTAACGAATTCGATTGGACTGCACTAGTGCGCACTGGTGCACATTAAAGCCGTTGCACACCGATCTAATCTGAGTGTAAAAATAAAATGCAAATATTTTGAGTGATAAAATATAGATTTTATCAAACAACATAATGAAGAATTATATATTGAGGATTTCGCCGTTTAATCTATTTATATATTTATATTAAAACACTCTTTACGTCAATTTGTATATGACGGCTTTAATGTGCATCAGTACGCATTAGTGCGCACAACCGAATTCGTTATTTCTACACTGAGAAAAAAAAGCTGTAATATGAATTAAAACAATTTGTTTCAATTAAACGTCGAATCACGGGCTGTCGCTAAAATGCATATAATAGTAATTGATTCAACTAAATTTTATTCATTCAATATATATTTGTTATTGTCTACAATTTCAACCTTTTTGTTTCATTAATACTGTTACTGAATTAACAATTATAGATGAACTTGATTCAACAATATTTTTTTCTCTGTGTATGTACACAGAAAAAAAAATTAATATCAAATCAACAATCCATATTGTTTCATATATAAGCTTCTTGGAAGAATTTGATAATCTTGATCAGACATAATTTGCTTACATGAAGAAACAAAATTTCTTTATATTAGCAAATTATGTCTCTTTGAGATTATAATACTTCCAAAGAGATTTTATATTCTTGCTTATATATGAAACAATTCATTGAAGAAATTTTGTTTCTTCATGTAAGCAAATTATGTCTGATGAAGATTATCAAATTCTTCCAAGATTTTATATTCTTGCTTATATATGAAACAATGAATTGTTGATTTGATATCAATTTTTTTTTCTGTGTAGATAATGCGCAGCGTTTGGTTTTTGCTACTGTAGCTCCATAAGTATTCGGAATTTTTATAAAATACTTTACAAGGATATTCTAGAGAGACTATAAGGATTAAAAATATGCAAAAAAAAATTTTTTTTAACTCGACACAGTAAAATTATTAATATCATTTTTTTTCGTACTCCAGGATTAATTCTTGTCTGCGTCTTCGCACAATCCGGAATGCTCCACATTTTTGTCGCGACTTGTCATCGTCATCGTTACGCTTCACATTCATATCCAATAAATTAAGCAGAACAAGATTCTAGTCTAATGCGCAGCACAATTTTAAATTCCGTTACGTCCCGTTCGGTAAACATCGGGCCATAAAGTCTGTCTACAGAATTCGCATCAAGCGACGCACGTCTCGCGTATACGTCGGCGTTTGCAGCGAGTCAATTTTTCCATTTTCCGACGACCTCGCTACGCATATCTGACATGATATTTATGGCGTGCGTTATCGCGCGCATCTTCCCCAGGTGACTGACAATGCGAATCGACGTAACGCGTCGCGTTCGACCTGCCTGCCGTTTCTACCTGCCTATTTCTATTGCATTTGTTTGCAATGCGCCTGCATACTCGAACGGAAATGCATTGTCGGGTAAATTGCGTTCTCCTTCTGAAAATACTTCGATGAAAATATTCGTAATTGGTGTGATTACAAAATGACGGATAATTGTTTCGTCCCGACGAGCAGGCGGAACACAGTCGCGTCGTTTCAATGTTGTGTTCGCGGAAAAATCGCGGAAATTTGATTTACGGTATTATTAATCCATTGATACGCCGACGCGCAGAATGAATTGCAGAGCAACGCGCACAGTAACTATTAATTTTTACAATTACGTATCTTTGCGAGAACACATTAGTCGCATACATGCCTGGATGGAGAACAGTCGATCGTTTGTTTCGAGGTAAAAGATCGCGTGACAAATTCGCCGTGTAATCGCGAATTTTCGGAAAACTCGTGCGCGACAGCGCGAGTTTATTGTTTGATCTTCCACGCATTTGCGTCGCCACCTCGGAAGGAAATAACATACGTTAGTCTCGCGTATGGAAAAACCACCACAATACGTGTAATAGTTTGCTGTAATTTATTTTTACACACGAAATCGCGAATTTGGGACAATCGCGTACGGTGGGAGGGCAACATTTCTCTCTCATTCTCTTACAAATTGAAACGCGAGGGCATTTGCATTTTTCTTTAAACTGCCTCGCGCCGCGTGCGACGGACGAAAGTGCGAACGTGACTCGCGACGATTTACGAATAGGTGAACGAACTCGAAGTAAACCTTATCGCCCGGATGATTTGCGCGGTTAGAAGAGCGGAAGAGCGGCGGCGGTCATCGCGCAACGCTAACGTCGCACGTGCATTACACGTGACGCGCAACGACCGCGTGAGCACCATGACTGATTTATCGTGACTGACAAACCGATTGTCCCAATCGACGCGGACCTGCTTCTATATCTTCCCTCCGTCCTGTCGGTCTCGGACGATACATAATTTTGCTTACGCGGTTGATGGAGCTTGACGGTTAATTCGATTACAAATTGATTTTTTTTTTATTCGGTTTTCTTTGATTTTGTTCGGCTTGATTTTTAATATGTAATCGCCGACGAAAACGGGAGCCCGAAACTCTAGAACTCTGGTCAGTGTTGATAATTGAATAACGAAGAATAGAACTTGTTTGTGGAAGGTTTATTAATTACTTCTGGGAGGAGACTCACAAGTTGCAAACGAAGTAAAGATAAAACGCTATTTGTTCGCATCGATGGCGCGGCAGTTTCGTAATTATGGAAATAGAGATGCGTTGGAGCGTAAAATATAAATTCATATCCGTTACGTGGTTAATAAATATCGTCGGTAGTGACGGTAGATGAACCCAGATTTCACGACGATGAGATCATTCTCTGGGATAGTTATGTTACCAGAGCTTGCAAGCGCAGACTATTTTATCGCACCATTTTACTCGTGCAGTTTTTACAATTGCTAAAAGTATAAAGTTAAAAATATTAAAATTATCTCACCATGTATACGAAAAATGTTTTATTGTAATAACATTGCTGTAATAAAATTTAATTATAAATGAAATTAATTATAAAATTTTGTAAAGCTGAAATTGAAATTCGATCCTTTTTATCTATTCACTATCCAGTTTTATAAACACACAAATAAAATATTTCTTAATATTTTTGTGAACACTATTTTTTATTTTCTGACACGTCTCACATGTTTAATTAAAATAAGTTATTTTTTTCATTCTTGTATTCGAAATAGTAATTTTGATATGCAATTTCGTGAGTTTCCGTGCCAAATGAAATAAGGAACTGTAAGATTCGAAGAAGAAAGAATTAAGCCTATAATTAAATATAGATGCATCTTGTGATTTCTACGCATAATACACAATCGGATTTCTCCTTATCCAATTCTAATTAAAGAATATGGATAGCACAACATGCATACACACACACAGTTTACAAAAGAAAGTTTCTCTATGAAAATCTGTATATATACATTTATTTTGCTTAAGCAGTTATGCTGTTGATCGGCACTTCCATTATTCGGCTCTATAATTTATATGTAGACAGTATTGCTCGATTACTCATGCTACTTAGTATTCTAATCAGCTTATTGTGTACAAGTTAAAAGTCGCATATTTATGTCATAATTTGCAAATAACTTTCGAGACACGATTCTTTGTTATTCTTTGCTTTGAAAAGAAGTAAAAAATTTCCGCATTATCAAAAGAGATGTCTATAATTTCCTACATCATTAAAATAATTAAAAATAATATAATTAAAACAATATCATTAAAATAATTACTTTTGCATTGTAAATCTGTAGTCCATTCGATCTATATTTGACAAAATACTCGATTAATTAGCAAACTCAAAAGAATCCAATTTCAGTTTTATTGAATACGCAATATAAAGAAGATTGATATTGGATTTCGTATAATCTTGTAGTGAGATTAAATTGATGGCCGTCGTACATCATTTATTTCGTTATGCATGCTGAGCATTTCGTTAGCATACAATGCGAAGAATGAAAAGAATAGAACTGTTCCGCCTAAACGATCGTTTTGGAGTAAATGTGTTGTCATTTGCATATCGCGTTTACTTACGTAAAAGAGGCGAGATGCCCTTGGGAAACCGTTATTCACGTTATTGCAAATATACGCTCAATCGCTTTTATCCGTTTTATCTGTTTTTAAGTCTTTGTGCATGGGAAGCGTGAATCACATTCTGAACGTAAAAAGAAAACATGTTATATAAAAATATTGTGAACTAATAAGAACACGATGCCCTAATGATACATTTACAAAGAAATGTATTTTACTTTAAATGCAACGATTTACATGTAATAATCGTTCTCAAAATTGTAATTTTAATATTTATTAGAAATATTAAATTTCTTTTGTATTTTTAACAATTTTAGTAGTAAAAATTAATGCTACATACGATGACAATTAATACTAAAAGAATCAACGCTGTATTATTTACGAGGCAAGTTTGAAATCTCCCTTCAACTTGACCTCATAGGATTTCCGTGATCGATATAGTGTTATTTTTAAAGATGTTCAGTGTGTCATCGCGTCGTTCAACGACATTCACTCTCCTTTATATACCGAGTATATATCAGCATTAAATTTTAAAAGCACTTTAAAGATATTAAACAAACGAAATTTAAAGAAACAAAATTTAACAGAAAATTAAATATTTCAACTGGTAAGTTGATACGCGTGATGGCATTTCATTAAATTTTCGTTAAATATATTCAAATCCATCAAAGGCTTTTCCAATACAAAAACGACGGGGTAGCCTTTCTATTTACCATGGCAATAAATTGTGTTATTCCTGGAAGGAATTACTAGCTTATGATAATGCAAATAAAATATAGACGAGAAATTATCTAATTTGCTGGGAAAATTGTTGTTGGCGGTTGTTAACCATTCTGCGAGATAAAATCCTCCTCGCGCTGGGAAACAGTGCGTTATTATCACTACTGCAAAATGGCTGGCGGAACTATCGGAAAAGCCCGCGGAATCGAACTGGATGAGCACACAGAATAACAGATTTTTTTCTTTCTAACTGCGCAGAGTCCTGGGTGGAGCTGGTGCCGGATCCGCCGCTGGCAGCCCGGATAACGCCGACGCCGTTCAGCATCACCGGCGAACGTGAATACCTGCGACTTCTCAGGGAAGCACAGAGGGATTCTACACACTCGTCCGCGAGGCATTCCCTGGCGTCCTCGCGCCGGGACACCCCGAGGGATAGGTAAGACTCTTTTCCAATCTTTTTATTTTCTGAGCTAAGTTCTCGCGAAGATTGCGCGCGGGACGCGCACCTCCCCGTATGCTCTAAGGACTAAGAGAACGAGCGATCTCGAAATAAGATACCGCTTCAGAGACCTTATCGGGAAGCTTGGAAAAGTCTCCTCGATCTTCTCGATTTGTGCGAAGCCAGGAAGGATTTTCGGAAATTGCGGTGAATGGTTCTATACTGAGACAAAAATTGTTTTAAATGAAAAAAAAAAAAATACATTTTTCTTAAAACCATATATTTTGATGCAAGCTTTTGTTTGTTCTGTTTAAGTAAAAATATTTACTTTTAAGTAAATAGACATATTACCTTAAGTACATAGTTTTGCATTTTTACATTTAAATCATGATTTACACTGGAAAAAGAGTCTTGTTGCATCATTTAGAAATCTGGTAGATTCAACCAATACGTCTATTCAATAACGGATGAATAAAAAATCTTGTAAGAATTATAAGATTCTAGTAAAATTTATCAAACGTTTTGATTATAATAACCAGAGTCCTATTATAATAACCAGAAGTTTTGCTTGATTTCACCAGAAACACTCAATCATACAAGTTTTGTTAATATAATCAGATCATTTTTTTCTCAGAGAGAGTGTACAAATATTTTAATTAAGANTCAGAGAGAGTGTACAAATATTTTAATTAAGAAATTTTTAACTTGACTGCAAGTTAATAAGCTTTTGGGATCCACCGAGTAAATAACTTTCTTGTTGTGAGACATTTTTTTTCTCGGTGTAATAAAAGTTGCTTCCCTGCGGGGCTTGCACGCACGATAGAGCACGTGGGGATTCGAAAGGCGTTTTGAAACAGCGTATAGCAAACTCCTACAATCTCGAGGTAGTTCGAAGGCTACGTTTCCCCACCACTTTCTTGACCGCTCACACGCTTTAAGTGCTTGTAAGCGTCGTTTCATATTCTTGTTGTTTATAAAATATTAAACAAGGATAAGCGATGCTTGCAAGCTTTGTGTGCGCCAAACGGAAACGCAGGGGGAGACTCGGCCAACAAAGCCGGTCGTTCAACTTGGTACCTATATTCACTCTTGAATGTTCGACGCGCGATGTCCGCGTGACGGCGTCTCCCTCCGCTTATCCTGCGCGAATATAACGAGAGAAAAAGTCCGCTTCCGTTCCCTTTACTTCTTGGGCAGGGCGCTACGAAGTAGCAAAATAAACGGTCGTGAGTCAGAGGCGAGGAGTGACATGGAGAACTACTTTTTTCGAGCCGCTTCGTCATCGAGCATCGGGACGGCTCATGGTCGCGTAGATAAAAGCTGAAAAAGGCGAATGACCTCCTACGTTGTAATTGCGACTTAGGGTTTATAAAATAATTTCGGAACGAAAGACGTCAACAAAAATTTAAAAAAAATTTCTTGTGCTCCGAATCTTATGAATACACGGCTGGTTGGAAGCAATAGAAAAATGAAAATCGTTGAATCGATTTTCAATCGCGATTGCGTTGCAATATAGAAACGCCACGTGTGTCGCTCGTAAAGAACAAAGAGCTATATAGTTACAAGTAAACATCTGTATTTTTAATTTTGGTGTTCAGACGATCGAGTTAACACGTGGCTCTTAATACGGCTAAAAACAGCGTCATTGAGACTCGCGCAAATAACTTGGCAGGAGAACAACTAACGCGCCTTTGTACGACTTGTTGACAAAGAAACGTGGACGTCGCGACGTGTCTCCGTGCACAGATTGATGCATCAAAAATATCAGTCGCAGATTCTCTGACGCAGATCTTTTTTTATTATTTTTTTTTAAGCGAATTTTGCGCGGAAAATGTTACACGCCGTACTCATAGGTGTGTCATAGTGAAGAGACATCGATGTGCCCATTTATGTATAGTGTGTTTGTGGGTTCTCCATGTAATGTTACCTCGGGCGTGAAAGTCGTCGCGCGATCCTGTTATTGACAATACCTGCGCAACAACGAATATCCATTCAAATTCTCGAGACGACGTTTTGCGGATGGCATAACATTGTACATGTCACAGCGAATCATTTGATCCGCTTTGCTGCTTCGCTGGTGTACTCCGCGCTATCATAGGCCATCGGTGTCTTTGCGAGCGACGGCAGATTTTAGAGAAGGAAATTAGCACAGAGCGATTTAGCAGATGACACGAACACAGTAGTTGTTGAACGTTTTAACTTAAGTCAGGAAAAGAAATCGATATTTAAATAACGTTTTTGGTAAAACAATTATGTTATTGTGCATAATTATCGAGTGGGTTGATAATTATAGATTGATAATGGAATTGATTTTAGAAGGATAAGAAAAACTACAAATGTTTCGTTTTTGATATATATTATTTTTTCATAATAATTATTAACTTTAAATTGCAGATAAATATTTATTTTATATTTGCATTTGCATGTTTGCATATTTATACATGCGATTTGCATAATAATAAGATATCATATTTCTGTGCCATCTGCGTCAAGCTTTGAATTTGCTGCCAGATGAACATAAACATTTATTTAATCAAAAATTTCTTCAATATTTCTATATTTTTTACTTCATTGATAATTGTTAAAATCGTGTAAAATGGATTATATTCACGTCTAAGCAGAAATAAATTTCATAGGAGTCCATTATCCGGACCATTAAGAGACTACATATTTAAACGGAACAAGACAATGGCCTAACTTTTCAAACTTTTTGTTGAAAAAGATGCAGAAGTCGTGTTTATTCCACTTTACTTTAAATAACATTTAAATTTTAATAAAAAATGGTGTAAAATAGCGTCGTATTCAAGTTTTTCTAAATCATGTTCTTAAAAACGCGTCACTACATCTTGAAGACGATTCGACCGATCGACTTGCAATTTTACGTATTTTTTTCTAAACACTAAAACTGATACTTGGAGGATTTTTTAAGCTGCTTAGTTTTGCGTCACAGCCAAAAAACGAGCGAAACGTATAAGTCGGAAACCGTTACGTTGACTTGGACCAGTTGCCATTCTGTTCAATTGCAATGTTTCGAAAAACGGTTATGTCGATCATTAGATCCGTAATTAAAATCTGAGAGAAGGCCAACGAACGGTCATAGCAGGCTCAATAATATTTCTTATACATGTTTTTATATATATATTTTCTAGTTTTGCCTACTGCGCGCCGTTACTTTCGGTCTCTTGAAATGTATGTAAAATCACATAAGAAATGCACATTATTGAGCATTAAGATCCTGTTATGACCATTCGTTGGCCTTCGTTAGATTTTAATTATGTTATACACATCACGGTTTTATCTCAGTTATTGCATTAGATCTATATGTTTCAATTTTATAAAGCTTGTGACATTTTGCTTTCTGATGAACCCCGTGGTCACCGTAAACGCCGTTTTTTAAAAACACGATTTAAGGAAACTTGAAGAGCGTCATTATTTTATATTTTTTCCTTTATATTATTTTATATTGTTATTTTATATTATTTAATAAAATTTAAATGTCAAATAGAGAAAAATATAATCTGTACAATGAAATAAACACGACTTCTCTATTTTCTTTGGTTTTTCCACAAAAAAATTTGCAAAGTTAGGTCTCGTTTTGATCTGTCTTGATGTGTATACCTCTTTAATTTAATCAATCAGTATTACGCACATGACCAGCTACGTAAGATTACGTAAGATATCGTTGAAATACGAAAGGGAGTAAGATATTAATCGCATTATTTACACGATCGCTGAGTTAAACATCATCTGTTTTATCTGAAAAAGAGAAAAACTAAAGCAGGGGAGTTGATAACGCGTAACACGTGTATGCACACGATGCACTTGATATAAATGCGCTTATCGCGACTTGCGGCTCTTCACTGTGAGATGCATCAGCGATTACGGGCCTCGATAGCGATTGCATCGCTCTTTCTTCGCCGTGATATCGATGCCAAGCGCAAGGATAATCGCAGCACTTGATCGCGTTGCGACCACGAATTTCGTCAATTCGATATGTCAGGATTTGCGACACACAGATAGATCACGCATAATACGCGCCAGGTCGTGAACTTCCAAGACGACACATTATCGCGGCGACTTTTCGCGCGTCGCCTTATCGCCCGACCGGAACGAATCGGCGTGATAAGCGACTTAGCGACAATTCTCATGCGCAAGTCAATCGAAAAGAGAGTGTACAAAGAAAATAAAACGTTCATTTTGCGCTCTAGAAATAATGTAATAAAAAATAATGTATATTTTTTTACCAGACTTTTTACATACGCGGGAACAACGGTTTTCCTCAAGTGTCTAAAAATTGAGCCAGATACAGATTCGAAAATAATTTTGTTGGATTTCAATAAAATAATTATGTAGGACACTCGAGCTGAGATTGGAATATCAAATTTTTTTGCATTGCTTATCATACTTGAATATTCCGTCGTGTATATAAGTTTATGATGAGTTAACTATTTGTGATTTGGGTCAATATCGTTCAATAGAACATTTTATTTTTATTTTAATGCATCGATTTTGCTTAATGTATTGATTGATTCCAGTTATATCATTCGAAGTATTTACTGTTAAAAAGGTCATGAAATTCAACGTATTCTTAAGTTACACAAGTATACATTAAATTTAATGTACCTGTAACTGAAAAGCACGTAAATTTGGTGCACTTTTGCCAACATTAAATTTACATTAAATGTTTTTAATGTACCTGCTTGAAATTTGCTTTCGTTACATTACATTAAATTCTGTTGCCGATTTTGAACAGTGTTGTTAAAATAAAATTATAAAAGATACATTTCATCGAATATATTTTAATCACGTTTCAAACGTTTATAAAAAGAGCACATGGAGACTCATAATTTTAGATCAAGTATGTAAACTGCAGCGAAAGATAAATGTCGGGTGATGTCGGCTAAACAAATAAGCGTAAGCAACTACGATCCTCATCGAGGATTTCGTGACGGGAAGTTACCGTTTACATGATCTGTAATGTTTATGGCTCGTAACATGTCGTTTCCTTGAATTTGCAGCCCGAAGAGCCCGCCGAACAGCCCGAACACGGAACTCTCGACCGAAGATGAGCTCAAAGGAGTCTATATAAATTATGGCTGCAACAAGGTCAGTCTCATGCAATCGATTCTTTACTACGTATTCTTTATGCTTTACGATCCTTGTGGCTATAGCAGAGCACGTACAGTGCGCATTTATCTATATGTGCGCTCATAACTACGCTCATCCTCTCGTTGTGGTGTCGTGCGTTACCATCGTAATAGTAACTATCGAAAGTACCGGGACGGGATCGATCAAATCGTCCTAGAGGCGCGTTGCGATCGAATTTTCTCTCGGGAACATCTGCCACCGATACCGCCTCACGTTGTGCCTCACGTATCATTCTTTTTTATCTTTGACGTTTTATTCCAACGTCCAATAAAGTAAACAAAGTTGGATGTTATACTTGAAACGAGGGCGAAGTTTCAACTGTCGCGCAAAGTTGGCGAAGTCCAATTTAAAGATTATAGCCGGGCTGATATCACGATTTATTATACATCTGTCGACTTTGATTTGAAAACCTACTTATTCATTTATACTACGAGTGTAATACAAATGAATAACTTGCACAATTTCCTTCTTTCATTCATTGTTGCTTTAAATCAGCGAATATTTATGCATTATTCGTTGCTACACACTGTTAAATATTATTTAAGTTAATTTTTTTTTTAAAAAAACGTGAAAAAGCAAAACCAAATTAGAGAAAATTATAGCCATGTAGATCGACCGCGAAATAATTTCAGAAACACGGCATCTTCGAAACTCTCATTTTAATAATGCAAACAATTTTCATCGAGACTGGTATTAGACATAAAATACAGAGCGGGAACACTATCGATTGTCTCTCGAGCCCCTCCGAACAAGCGCGCGGGACGTCGATACCCGTATTCGCCTATAGGAGCGATGCGCAACTGGTTTTATCGAACGGACCGTTTCTCCTGTACAAGGTCTGCGGATCACTGACTCCATTAGCGCCGTGCCCCTTGCAGCCGTGTGCCACCGCGAATTACCACGTGTATCGGTCGCAAAGCCTAGCAACACCTCTGCAATCTCATTCTTCCTTTCGCCGTGTCCCAGTTACTTGGGGACGAACGAAACCGCGTTGCGGCACGGCTGTTGTTTGCTTCCTCGGTCGAGGAACGATGATCTTCGATATTGCGCATTGCGGTTCCAACTTCGGGATTGTTACTTGTTAGATACGTTTTATCTGAGCATCTTACGCGAGCAAAATTTATCTCAGATATTTTTGCGCAACATTCATTTCTTCGAAATTTAATATCTTATCTCGAATTATTATTTTAAATTTTTATGTTTATTTAAATCAGGGTTTGACGAACGTGGGTCCAATTCAATAAAACACTTGTATTGGTTTACAAAAAATTTACTATATGTAACAAACATTTTAAGATCTCATATATGATGAAATCATTTTTTGTCAAAAAATGAATTCAATAAAAAATGGTCGAGTCCAAAGACTAGTCGATTTAGCATGGAATGCTTCTTGTGTAGTTATATGTATGTCTATTATATTAATTAATAAATTAAAGTAAATTAAAATTATTTTATAATAGAATTATCATAGAATGTCATCAGCGAATTTTGTTAATCATTAATGGACTATATAGAATAAAAATCCAATAAAATTTAAAAAATCCCACTAAGCTGGTCTTTTTTAAAAACAACCCAAGTTTTTTTCAAATCTTGATTTAAATTAAACTATACATTTTTAAATATAAAGAATCAAAAAACCAATTCCTTGAGTTAAATAACATTTTGCTATTTTTAACTTGCATATGTGTCGAAGTTTATTATTTTAACACAAAGCATGTGATTTAAAAATTTATATTTAATCAATCCCTTTCAATGATTGAATTGCACAGTTTCAAAGTAAATAGTGTTCATACTATGCACATGATAAATACTAAATGTTAATCAAACATTTATTAAATAATAAATTGCTTAAATTGTTTAAACTCCCTTGTTTTAGTTAAATTAACGACATATTGAGTAGGAATAGTGAAATGATTAAAAGCGAACTCAAATTAGATACAATTCAATATTATGTACAGGCTAGATTGCTGAAATTATGTATTCGTCGCATTTACATTCACAAAAAAATTTAGCGAGTTACAGCAATACCGAGATAAATTAATAATTTATGCACTGACACGTATATCAATCGATTCCATGTAATCCACGTGTAAAATGAAAAAGCAAATATTCGTACGGACATATAGGTAAAAAAAAGTCGGATCGTGTTGTGTATAGACGTACGTATTGTGCGAACATATGTTTGAGCCGCGACTCAAACAATTTGCATGCAAATATAGCGTTAACTATTCATGCGTCAAGTTGGCGAGAGTTTCAACGACACTTGCGCTGCAATAGACAATTATTGAAATACTTTTTTTTCTCGCGCTCTCGATTTGCTGGCAGATATCAGAAAGTCGCGCGATAGAGTCCACGACTTTGTTTCCGCGAGATTGTGAGAGCTGCGCAAAATGTCGCGGATGTTCGCGGAGGGTGGGGGGG
>QKQZ01039564.1:0-13870 GCA_003595255.1 Solenopsis fugax
CTCGGCGATTCGCCTGCCTGCGCGCCGTCAACAATCTTCGTTCGCCCCGGTAGCTCCGGACGTCTGGTGCCCTGGTGCATCCAGATCAACGCGACCCAAACGGACACTGGCCGTCGTGAAACGCGCGCGACGATGTCGCGAATGAAAATTCGGGAATGCGACTCGCAAAACGACGCGAAAGACGAGACGAACAGATCACTCGAGTCAGCGACGCTCGCCACAACATAACTGGACACCGGTTGGTGGGGGAACTGAACCGAGCGACGAGGAACGGGGGCACGGAAGGGGGAGAAACCTCCCGGGAAGGGGTAGGGCGTGGGACGGAAGGGTAAAGGGGTACGAGAGGGGCCCACTCTCAGCATGAACGGGTGTATGTACATACGTGTACGTACGTCCGACGATCGGTGAATATCGAGATTTAAACGAGACGAAAAGGGTTTCTTAGGGGTTTAATACGCCCACCCAATTAAAAAAAAACGAGAAACATTTGAAAGGGTGACACCCGATTGCCCACGTCGCTAATTGACTCTCTCTAATTTAATAGATATTGAATATTTTGCAACTTGATCAAACGGGACGCTTCCACTTAAAATGTCGATTTCATTTTTTGAGCTTTAAAATAATGTCGTATAAACATTTCAAAAAGATTATTTGACACATGATTTTTTTGGAATGTTGAAGTATTGAAAAACATTGTTCAAATGTTGTAAAATATTATCTCCAAGTCTTAAAGTTTGTTCATGTTTATGTTGTGTATAACGTTTAATACGAGATATTTCAAAACGCGTTACATGTTATTAAATATCGTTGTATAACATGAAGATAATGTTTTTATATTACTAGGCATTGTAACAACATGAAAATAATGATTTATATAATTGGGCATTAAATGCTCAAGACGAATCGAAATTTATTTCCGCACTGAGAGAAAGAAATGGTTGCAATTATCATAATTTAACTATAATTCATAGTTAGACATATTTACTACAACTATATATTTACAGTTGTTTCAACCATGCAAATTATAGCTGTTAGTTATTGTTAAATACTGAGCGAATATTAAGGAAATAATTATAAAATATATGATTTAGCACATATTTTAAAGAACACATGCTTCACAATGGATCGAAAAAAACGAGCGAAAAGTTGTTAAAAATAATAATTTATATATTTTGTGTTATTAAAAAGCGAAAATGATTATATTTCCTACAATTGTGATTGAAATTACTACATAGAAATGTTTATTTTATTTTTGTTTGACATCTGTATCTTGATACTTTGTTACTATTTTAATATTTGAAATTATTATAATTTATAATTTGTT
Source organism: Solenopsis fugax (assembly GCA_003595255.1). Classification (NCBI taxonomy): domain Eukaryota; kingdom Metazoa; phylum Arthropoda; class Insecta; order Hymenoptera; family Formicidae; genus Solenopsis; species Solenopsis fugax. The sequence continues at coordinate 1,325 of QKQZ01039564.1, forward strand.
CATGGTTGATAGAACTATAAACACAAATTACTACACTTATTACTAACGTTACAGCAGTTATAATTAAAAGTAATAAATAAAAAGGAGCTCTTCATAGTAACTATTTTATTATGCAATTAGAGTCACAAATGTCAAACTTTTTCTTCAGTGCGGCTTATAAAAACGTCATATTGTTTTGTATCCTTCTATTGTTCTTTTTTTTAATGTACTGTGAAGAAAAATCGTGCAAGATATTTCATTGTAGCAATAGGTTCAAACTTGAAATCTTTTCTAAAAATTTTCCGATTTTTTTCAAGAAACAATTGTATATGAAATCAACGAGACCGTTTACGTGACAATTCTTGTTCGGAAAGATGTGGTTCAGTCTTTTGTTGAAAAGTCTCATTCTAAAACTAAATAGAAACTGCTTGAGGTTTCAATTCGTGAAAATTTATCTCCGGATCTTTCTTCAGGTAGCAAGCTGAAAGTCATGTCTATTTTTATGTCCCTCACATCTATATAAATTTCGTCACAGACGTAATTTAACGACGATAAATAATCAGACATCAACTTATTGCCAATAGTTCTATTCTGAAAATTAATTTACAATGTGCTGTCTGCTTCCTGCTCCTTGTTTTTTGCTTAAATTGCTTTTTTGCCTCTTCGCACATTGTTTTATCGACAATTGTGTTTCTTTTGTCACATATTTCTTATCTTTTTTAGAGTTCGTCAACTTTTATCTCGCCACGTGTGCGCGAAGAGGCAAATAAGCAACAAGCAAAAAATAGGAAATAAAAAAGCACTTGTAGATTAGTTTTTAACGACAGCTCGGTCGGATTACATTGTCATTGCAGAGCTTTTTTTATCATAACATCTGCGCAACGACATATAACGATCTGTCAGTAAAAATTATAGCTAGCCTATATTAAAGATTCTTTTTTGACATATGATGAATCCCAATCAATGCAACAGATTACAATAACGTTAATATGTATCGAAAAGTAATTTTTGATAATCATTTTGAAGTCATTTCGATATCACTTTGATATTGTGATAATTTCTTGTTTTGCACTAATAAAAAAAGTTTGGTAATAATAATCAGGCTTTGATGAAATAATTTCAGTTAAATGTTTGATTAATATAATCATACATATTAATTATATTTAATAATATTTAGTATCATATTCTATTATTGTATTGTATTAATATTAACCGATCGGTTACCAAACGGTTACTAAATATTACTAAATTTTTTGTTACATTAACTGTGAATATTTAATTGAAACTATTTCAAAACTTAGCAAATATCATCTGGGTTTTATTAATACCAAATTTTTTTTCAGTGTGCTTGGGATGACAAAAAATTTCTTTGAGAAAAAATACCTTCGTTTTTTGTTTACACTGCTGCATAGACTTGACAGAGAATGGGATGCACGTGTTTCGCTTCTAATTTTACTGCAGATGCGAATCGATTCGATAAGATAATATATGCTACGATAGAAAAACGTGATCGACAAAGAAAACGCGACGTAAGAGAGTGAAAATAGCAGCTGTTAGATTAGCCCGGCTGAGATTGGCTCGAAGCTTTCCCGTGGAAGTGCATCTGTGCTAAGTACTTGCGCTGCGCGCAATTCCCTCATTTGCGTTTACAATGCGTGATCCTTTTCGTTCGCGGTGCGAACACGCTAGGAGCAGCGAGACGCAATTAAAAAATACCGAGAAACGGCTGAGGAGGTAGCAGGGCATTAATAGCGGCGTCAGCGTGTAACAGCCTTTTGTTTTCGCAGAGTGCGATTCACGCTGTTTTTCTTTTCCAATGTCTTTACGTAACGTCTAAATTTCCGAGCGTCTCACGTGCGAGCGCGTGAAGTGTTTCAGTTTTCGATACAATTCTAAAAATAGATCAGCAATTGACGCACGAAACGATAAAAGAAAATAAAACAATGACGATTTTGCGCTTCCCATGGAAAATTGTATAATTTGTAAAAAAGTAACGGTTAAATTGAAAATGTAAAATGCTAAAGTTATTCGGCAGAAAGGCAGAAAAATAGAAAGCACATTATTTTAGACCGGTATTTTCTATATCAAAGTCGATTTCTCATCGTTTCTTATTGAAAATTAATTATTTCGAGCTTCTCTAAATTTTGCTTGTATTATTTAGAACTAATTATTACTTTATTATTACAACTTTAGAAATGATATAAAGTAATTATAACTTAATAATTCGCGTTCTTAATATTTATCACGCACTAGTTAAATTTCTAATTGCGAATCGCCATATTGATGACGCGTTGACGATTTCAAATATTCGCGTCATGAATTCGAATACATCGCGCTACCGTCCAAGTTAGAAAATAGATGCATATCATTTAGGAAACGTGATTGATGAATGAAGCATCTAAATCTCATTTACTTTTTGAATATTAATTAAACAAACAGGTTTTTGATCGATCGAAACTTGTCGCGGAATAGAAACGTGAAAACTCGCGACCGTCGCGTTGTTTGGACGGGGGAACGACGGAACAAACTGTAAATCGCGTCAGCAAAACGTAATCGAGCGATAGACTCGTCGAGCGAACTCCGTGCGATCATAGAATTGCTCCTGACTCTTCCACAAATTGTTTATACAAGCGTATAGTCAGAAGTAATAATTTTCTACTAGTTTCTAGTAAAAATCGTAAAGAATAAAAAATCTGACACTTTATCTCTATATAATGCCCATCTTTCTTAAGAAAATAAAATGTACAGCCAGTAGGAATAAGTCTATATTCGGCACATATAATTTATATACATTTTATATATTTTTTTATTAAGAAAATGAAATGCACATCCAAAGGAGCAAATCAATTTAATCAAATGCGTCCAATATTAATGCAGTTGATTGACGTTTCGCCATCTACCGGCATTTTCTTACACGAGTTATTAAAACCAGAGAGAAACCTGAGAGCGAGGGACCGTCAAAATCTCCATACACTACCGCCAGTACATCTATTTTCAAAATTGGTACTACATAGCACATCTATTTTGCAACACTGTCGATAAAAATGGTTAAAGTTTATGATAAAATCATGTGAGGAAGATATAATTTTTTTATCGTCACTTTTTTCTTCTACTTTGAACTTGTCAAATCTTTTATTTTTCCTCAGTTGTTAGAATGAAACACGATGAGATTATTTCAATTATAATGATATAATGTTACTGTTTACTGGCGGTAGATTTTCAATTTAAAAATTTAAATAAGGCTTATATTCGTAAAAATGGATCAACCTGCAGAGGTCCTCCACCACTTCCGACGATTTTAATGGGCGGTCCTCTTTTCTTTCATTGTATGCTTTTTTTCTTTTTCTGTCATTTTATACAATTAATACATTTAATTTTATGCGTTAAAAAATAAACATAATACAACATAAAATATAAAAAAATTATGAAGTATATTACAAGATTTACAAGCAAATTGCTTATACATATATTTCAAATATTTAGCTAATGACAATTGTGGAAAAAATATACGTGTATACAAAAAATTCATAAATTCACAATTCTTATTTTTATTGTAGGTTGTTCCATTTTTATCAGAAATAATAATAATAGAGATTTTCATTTATATACATATATATATATATATATATATAATTTGAAATTTTCCTATACAAATTACATACCTGTAATATATGTCTCCCAGGCCTTCTCCTCTTCTCAGGACATTTGGGTTGTCAGGTCTTCTCCTTCTGCTCCTACCGCTGCACACTCGCAAAACACACTCGCGATAATATACTAATACACTCGCCCGCGGACTAATTGTTTACTAAAGTCTTAGTCCAGTAACTTGAACGGCACTCCCGTATTAAAACGCACGACGCGACGAACCGGCTGCGGTTCGTTTATTTTATAATAATTCGGCGACGAATGAATGATTTGGCTTCCTCTCGTCGATTTTCACCACAATGAATATCTGTAACATAAGATTGAGATATTCATTAGTTACACACCCTGTATATGTTGCAAATATTTTAACTTACCCCAAGGTTGCGTCCCAGACCTCTTCCTCTTCCTCAGATCATCAGGATTCGTTGCACTCACTCGTGAAATTACGATTACGTTCGCGCGATGATACACTAAAATAAAATCTGGTAACTACCAAATGTATAGTGAAAAAGTATCAATTAAATATTTGGTCAATATAATAAAAAATAATTTTTCTAAATATTAAGGAAACTTATACCAAATTTGATCATATTTACTAAACATTTAGAAAAATAAAATTATTTTTGGTTATTTTTGAATAAATATTTAATTGATACTATTTCCCTATACACATTTGGTTCTTATTACCAGACTTTTTTTCAATATACTTTACACGGCACTCCCGAACCGATCGCGCGCGATTGGATACTTGGTTTCCCCTTTGATAAATTGTCCGGGTCCACTGAAAAAAAGATTTTGGCAATAGCTACGAAATGTTGAGTGAAATAATGCCAATTAAATATTTGACTAATATGATCAAAAATAATTTTACTCTTAGCAAGTATTATCAAATTTAGTAATATTTATAAAATGTTCAGAAAAGTAAAATTTTTGATTATATTAACCAAATATTTAATTATTTAATTTTATTTCACCCGTCATTGGGCAGCTATTACCAAACTCTTTTTTCAGTGTCCCTCTCCTCGATTCTGCACAAAACATTAGCACAACATTGAAAGAGGAAAAAAAAATTAGTTGTTGACTCACCGACCCGATACGCAACGAGAGTTAATCAGCTATGAAGCTGCAATGATATCTATCTAATAGGATTCTGATTATTACAATCTTTTGAATCGAAAACGTTTGATAGATTTTATTACAATTTGGTAATTCCTACAAAATTTCTGATTCATCCGTTTTTGAACAAGGTACTGGCTGAATCTACCAGATTTCTGAATGATGCAACAAGACCCTTTTTCCAATTAAGTTCAACTTTAAAAAAATTATTTTATATCTTTGCAAGTATCTTCATCGTGGCATGTGCAAGAGACACTGCTTGTATGTACGCGATTGGTGAAATTACGACTTAGTAATTCGGACGCGATGGATACGGGATCGACAGTGAGCTCATTGCGAATGAGTCCTGCCTTTCTTGTCACGTTTAACGCACGTCTAACGACTCTAACGTCGACTAAGCTTTCTTAACCACGATTCGTAGACACTTGTATCATACAAGCCATAGTCGTACGGCTGATAGACAAGTCACTTAAAGGAGACGCACTTTCTGGGGTGCTTTTGTCAACCCGCGACTTGTGCAAAAATCGTGGCTAAATTCAGCTGATCGACCGGTTAGACGCTAAGTCCAATGAGATCCTCATTGAACCGATAACGTGATGGAAAGGTCAGAGTGCACATTGCAACGATCTCCAATGCCGAACCGTATATTTGGCACATATGCCCATGCGAACGCGAAAATTACTTCCGATGAGTCGCAATGTCTTTTACATATTTGACGAAGAAGATTAAATAGAAATATAAATGGACTAAAAAATATAGTCTTGTTGCGTTATTTAAAAATCTGGTTGAGTGAACCAATACGTCGGTTCAAAAATGAACGAATCAGAAATATTGTAGAAATTGCCAGATTATTATAATATAGTCTATCAAACGTTCTGATTATGAGATATCGAATTCTATAATAATATTTATAATAATCAGAAATTCTAATAGTTTCATCGAAGCCCACTCGCACATAAAAAAAATAGTATCAAATCAACAGGGTTGGATAAGTTAATAAATTGTTTAAACTAAATTAAGTTAATGTTAATGGTTTATCAAATTAATTTAATTAAAAGTTACATGAATAAAAAACTAACTAGTCCAAAGTTATGTTACGATTAAATTAACTTAAGGTAAGTTAAATGTAAATTTTGAAAAGCATTTTATTCATATTAAATTTGAAAGTAGTTAATTTGAAAAGTTAGATTACTTAGAACAATTATAATATGGCTCATCAAACAAAAAATATTTCATTTGTAAATTAAGTTTATACGAAATAACAAGAAAATATTGTTTCTGTGCAAAAATATTTTCTTTTATAATCTATTTCTTTTATATAGTTAAATTTTTAACTTAGGAAAAAATAATAAGTTAAAGTTTATATGTTTTAAAAATAATTATTTAAAGTTATATATTAAATCTCTTTTAAATTAACTAAATTAAGTTAAAACTTATTAACTTTCCAATTTCATTATTAATTTCTAATATTTTTACTAATTATTACCCAAGCATGCAAATCAACAATTTATTATTTCATGTATAAGCGAGATTATAAAATCTTTTTGGAAAAATTTATACAGAAGCATAATTTTCTTACATGAAGACAAAATATTCTTTATTTAAGCAAATTATGTCTGCTCAAGATTATAAAATCTTCCAAGAAAATTTTATATTTTTGCTTACAGTGAGAAAAATGATATGGTTATGATGTATTCAATTAAAATTATGTCACTATATAATAATAATTCGGAATTATTATTATGTCCTACCATAATTTTAATTCATGGAATTGTTATTATATCACGACTGAAGCAGAACTTTAAATTTCGAGTACAAACTTTTATAAAATTTTAAATTGTATATCTTTTTTTAATTATTTATCGAGCTAAAATGGTGTGAGCATAGCATATTATATTTTTGCTTTAATTTTTTTTATTCTTGTTTCTTCAATATGTATCTATATTGTATAATACTGTGTATTAAAGCTTTATATTTTTTTCAATTCAATCTTGATCATTTTGTAATACTTGATTCTGACCTTAAATGAATTTGTTGAAAATTTCAAAAAACGTGTGAGAATTTTTTATGCTAATAACGTGTGATTTATAAAGAATGATGAATTTTTATGCATTAATATAGTGTTTTCATTTTGTTGCATGATAATATTTATTCTTTTATAACCTTGTATGTCAAGATTTTTTTTTTATATTCAAATGATATATCTCTGAAAATTATTTCCACTAATATTTATTGAACAAATAATAAATATTAATTAAATATGAAATATTTCTTATTGACATGGAAATTTTAATATAAGCATTGATATAATTTAAAGAATCTCTCTTTCATGAAAGAAAGGATTTTATGTCATATTATTTGCTTTATTTTTTATAAGGCCAGGATGTTAGTCAATTAGATGGAAAAGCTATAACAATTTATGATAACATTGGCACCTTAGAATAGTAAAAATTATGTATTTATACTGATATATGTAATAGTTTATTATACATGTAAAATAAACTTGATGACATCTACAACGTTATAATAAAAAAAGGACAATGCTTCTAGTTATTCACAAAATTTAAAAAATTTTTATAGACATATAATATTTTTTGGACCATTTTATAAAATATTTAATCTTGAATAAATATTTACGTAAAAACTATTAAAGAAAATTTATGTCAAATTCTTATAATAACCTTTTTTATCAAAAGATAACTATTTATTTTTATTTCACATATATATAGTGTATGAATGTCCTACACTAATTATTTTTAGTGAATCTATAAAAACTTCATATTTTAAAAATCTCAGATTTTTTCAATGAAACTTGTTTTTTTCTATTTCTTTATTTATTTCAGCATATTTAATTTGACGATAAGCTAACTATTTCAATAAATTTTCTCTGATAGAGATGTTTATTTTTATTAAATTTCAACTCTAAAAATAGGAAATCTAAAAATATGTATTATGAGTTATTGATCGATCCGCGAGTGTAACAATATTTTTTCTGATTCCTATTATTTATTATGGCAAGCCATTTTACTTTTTAATAGTATGAAAGAAATGTTCTCTAATGTAAATGTTTGAAAAAATAATTGTCTCAAAAGAATTATAAGTTTAAATAAATAATTAAAATTATGTCCTGACATAATAATAATTTTACGAATTAAAATTATGGACGTGACATGATAAAAATACGGAATTATTTTTATATCGATACATAATTTTAATTCATGGAATTATTATTATGTCGCGACATAATTTTAATTTGACGAATTATTATTATGCTTTGACATAATTTTAATTCATCGAATTTTTATTATGTCAGCATAATAAAAGTGAATTAAAATTATGTCAAGGCATAATAATAATTCGTCGAATTAAAATTTTGTCGCGACGTAATAATAAATTCATAAATTAAAATTATAAAATATATCGACATAAAAATAATTTCATATTTTTATTATGTCGCGCCCATAATTTTAATTCGTGGAATTACTATTATGTCCGGACATAATTTTATTTATTTAAACTCAATTTTTTAAGACAATTTTATTAGGGAATATAGCAAGCCATTTTACTTTTTAATATGTTTTATCAGGGAACATTTCTTTTATATTAAAAAGTAAAATGGCTTGCTATTCATGGTTTTGTTACCTCATTTATAAATTTTTTTCACTCACCGATCGATGCGCAACAGTGGAGTTATCAGGTACGTCGCTACGATGAATCTGTAACATATAAATATAAGATCCTTATTAAAGTAGCTTTCAAAATAATCAACGTTTCAAAAATTAATTTATACATGCATAGAATTTTTTAATTGCTTTTAAATTAAAATATTATAACTTCATAAATATAAATTTATAAAGTTTTATATTAAAATATTTTTTACTCTAATTATTATTTTTAAAAATTTGAAACGAAATGACTAAAGAAACGGAAACAAACAATTAATTTTAAGCATGTAAGCAATAATGTTTACCGCAAAGTTGCTCCACCGATGCCTGATTTCTCCCTTAAATCTGATCTATTTTCGACTTGTCACATCTCTTTAGATTATACTCCCACGATATGCAATAATGGAATTGTAGTACATATGATACTATACGATCTGTAACACAAAAAAGTATTCAAATACAAAAAAATATTCAAATATAAATAATATTGAAAATAAATATATGGGAAAATTATTTTTGCATGCTCATATCGTTTATTTATAATTTTGACGAATATGTAACAAAGGTATAAAGATTTAATGAAAATAAATTACTAAACATTTCAAGAATCGCGCGCTATATCGCAAACGAGTATCGAATCAATGTTTTATTTTTATGCGATAATTAGGTGTTGTTAAAAAATTAATGCATTGTTAATGTAAATTTTGTTTACCAATTAAATAAATCGTAACGCCACTCGTTCCGGAGTTGATCCTTTCTGCGTTCGCCGCGTTCTGCAAATAAAAAGTAAATGCAATTAAAAAGACTAAACGGTTTCATTTCCCGCGCGGACAACTTCATAGCGACGCCGCACTTGTGACGTAGTGACGCTACACATCCCGTTCTCAACTTCACATTCATGCACTGGTCCACGTCTCAAGTAACAAATATACGTTGTCTTTTATGACGATTATTATTTCGTATTATACGTTAGAAGCATATTAATATTATAAGCTCGGAATCCGCGCGCGTTACTTGCAATATAATAATATGTATATCGTCGTTGTCAACAGGTAGCGCGATATACCTTCGACCAAGTAATTATCGCGAAATACGCGTTTGTACGAATCACCGGTATAGAATTTGTATTACGCGACGGTTAAGCTGATAATATTGACGCGATCGAGATTGAGATTGATTTCGCATACTTATTAAAGGAGTCGCGATGCCGCTCGCTCCAGTTCCGATCCATCCTGCATTCGCTGCATTCTGCAATCAGACACGTAAATGTGAATCAAAATGGCGAGCCGGCTTCGTTCTTGCGAGCGCAGTCAATTTTACGCGTCAAGATCGACGCCGTGCTCGCGCCGCGACCGCGCAACGTACGAATATCGAATCTACGTTACGCGATGATTAACTTTTGGTAATAACTATTAATGCGAGGTTTCGCTCACCTGTTAAACGAGCCGCGATGACACCTCCGTTCCGGAGCGAGTCCATTCCGCGTCCATTGAGTTCTGTAAAAGAAACGTGAATGCAACTGAAGGTGGCGAGAAGCGGCTTCGTCTCCGCGCGGTCAACTTCACGCGACAAGACCGACGCGACGCCGCGTTCGCGCCACCCGCGCCACCGCGACAACGCTACCATGTCCCGCACTCGACTTAGCACACAGAAAAAAATGAGTATCAAATCAACAATTCATTGTTTCATATATAAGCAAGAATATAAAATCTTCTTGGAAGAATTTGACAATCTTAATCAGACATAATTTGCTTACGTGAAGAGAAAAATTTTCTCCATGTAAACAAATTATGTCTGTTTAAGATTATAAATTCTTCCAAGAAGATTTTATATTTTTGATTATATATGAAACAATGAATTGTTGATTTGATATTAATTTTTTTTTCTGTGCATTTGCCGCAACATATTATCGAGCAGCAAACTTAAATTATCGCGAGATTAATATAGATTTACCTATTAACGAGTTTGCGACGCCACTCGCTCCCGCTTCGATCTGCATCGCGTCCGCTGTAATCAGACGTGAATGCGAGTTAAAATGGTGAGCCGGCTTCATTTTCGCGTGGTCAACTTTACACGCGTCAAGCTCGATGCCGCGCTCGCATCGCGACCGCGTAACGTACGATCATCGAATCTACACGTTACGCGATAATTAAATTGACAATAACTATTAATGCGAGGTTTCGCACACCTTAAATGAGCCGCGATGACGCCTCCGTTCCGGAGCCCGTCCGTCCCGCATCCTTTGCGTTCTGAGAAAGAAACGTGAATGCAGCTGAAGACGGCGGGAAGCGGCTTCGTCTCCGCGCGGTCAACTTCACGCGCCAAGATCGATACTACGTATTTCGATCTTAACTTAAATTTGCGTTTATTTTTCGCATTACGATGCTATAATTATTATGTTTAAGACACGTCTTAGATTATAATCACTTTTCTAAATAAAAAAATGTAAATAAATTAAAATATGAGTCAAATTGTCTCCCTTTACGATATCGATTCGATTAATCATTTTTAGCTTATCGAAACGTCTAACCACGTTCGATCACACGTGGTTATATACAGTGTGATTGTTGTGTATGTCCATATACCGACTTGATATTCATATAAGCAATTTAATAAAAAGATGTGTAGATGTGTCATGTAACTTTTTTTAGTTAGAAGCATCCAGTTAAAAAAAAGCGTACTTAGTGTTGCTGTGTGAATTTTCCTAACCTCAACTTAACCTCAACAGGTCGAGACCAATTTCGTTTCTCAGGAGAGAAGAGTCACGCGAAATATACGCTTTTTATAAATAAAACAATAATAATAAATATCAATGGCATCGATAACAAGATTAGTGAATTCCTTTGACGTAAATTCGAAGGAATTCGAATCGTTGGTACACGATTTGATGATCAATAACAGCGACGTGCCGTTCGACAGCCACGAGGTGCGGAATAAATATTTTTTCGAGTTTTTTTTAAGTTTTTCGTATGCTTGTTGCATTGTTGTTTCGCATAACACGTTTATATTTCAGGTCGACACTGTGCAAAATGCTTTTGTAAAAAGTGTCAATTCTCGTATAAATCAGTCGGGCTGCGATTTTCTGCCTATCTTGGACAATATCTTGCCCACATGTTCCAAAGATACCTTTTCCAAATATGGTTTATTTTGGATAGTTCATGCCACTAAAGTTTTGGAAAATGTGCACAGCCACGCACAAGATTTAATGCTGGCATGTAAGGTGTTGGGAGTTTTGGTTGAGCGATGCAAGGAAATTCCAGAATTGCACAAACAAATTTCTATGCAACACGTGAAACAGCTTATAAATATTCTCAGCTCCCTACAACCAGATGCGAAATGTGGTGCGGTCTATTACTTACTAGCTGTTCTACTTTATCATTATCCCGAAATCTGTGAGAGATTTAAGGTAACATAATGGACAAAAGCTTATTTTACAAGCTAAATATTTTTTTACATTGTGTATTAAGCCTAATCAAAATGAGAAATCATACACAAATAACTAATTTTAATGTTTTCAGGAATTGATTAAGAAAATGATTCTACTACAAACTGATTCCACACAAGAGAATTTGGTTAATGCTAGTGCGAGATGTTATGTTCTTTTATCCAAAGCGACAGAACGCTCATTTAAACCACCACCATCTAAATCCATATATACTGTAACAACATATAACAAAGTGTTACTTTGTAATAACTTGCATATTATAATGGATGAATTGTTCTCTGGATTAGTAGAGCTGGAGAGTGTAGACATCTGGGATCAATTAGAATTACCACCCATCTCTAATAAAGATGCAATACAATACTATAACAGCCAGAAACAGAGATTCATAAATCTGTGCATATATCTCTCCTCAATGTTACGGTATTGATTTTAAATCTATTAATCTTATATTTATTAAATAATATGTGTACTCCTTAGGATCTTACTTAATTTAAAATTGCAGAGGGTATGAAGCAAGATCTTCTGTTCTACCTCACGATATTCTAGGAGTTTTGTGTCGAGGATTAGCAATAACGCCATTAAATTTGAAAAATATGACTACCTTTAAAGAGCAGATGCTATATATGATCTTGCCAAAATTACATATTAGTTTACTTACAGTTTTGGATACATTTATAAATAGGTATATATGTGTAT
>QKQZ01039588.1:0-11793 GCA_003595255.1 Solenopsis fugax
CCACAACGGCGTTAAAACGCTTTCGGTGTTTCGGGATTTCTTTAATCCGGATTACGCCGAACCTGCCGGTAGTTTTCGGCATACCGCGGGCGTGTCACACGAGCGAACGGATTCTCCCCCTCTGTCGTCGTCGTCTCATCAGTCGCGCGCCGCGCGCGTCCCATTACCCGGACGCGAGAAAGGCGTGAAACGGATTTAATCCCGGAAGGAGCGTCGAAGGGACACCCAGCGCGAGTCCTTGACCTTCGAAATGTATCCCCGAGATTTCAGCGCGCGCGGAAGGAAGCGTTTCTCTCCGATGCGCGATGTTTCGTGATCCCCGATAGAATCGGCGAGAGGCTGAAGACAGCGTGCTATTATAAAGTGTACGAAGGTGGAATTTAAGTAACACACGTGAGATAAATCAATTTTAACGGAGGATCAATTAGCAATTTAAAATCATCAATTGCTAAAATATTAAAACGTTCATATTGAAATTCCAAAATATTATTCTGCAATCGAGTATGATAATCTGTATACAATTTAGTAGTCTACCTGTCTAGATTCATCTTAAATCACTAAGAAATCTAGAGAATCCTAAATGATTAGCAATGATGTAATAATAATGAATGGAAATGCGCAAAGGTCAAAGAAAAAAAAAGAGCAAATAGAGCTTAGAATGATATACAATAAATTCATAATTTTTATACATGTACTTCAAATTGAATATGTATTATATATCAAATTAGCCGATTATATGGTCGGTATGTTCCCTTTACAGACGTTCGAAGGACGCTCGCGCGTCGATCGTAAAGGATGAACGCCCAACCGCAAGCCGCCACAAAAGACTCGTCTGAGATTGAAAGGCGCCACTGAATGCGCAATGCTCTTTCGTCGTGATGAAAAAAAAAAGGGGGGAAAAATACAGTTGGAAGGACAGAGACAGAGGAAAGGCGGGCACGGCCATGTTGGATCGTCTCAGCCATTTTTGGGGACGAAAAAAAGGCGGGATAGGGGCCCGCGCTTCGTGAAAACCGCTTTGAAGAAGACCACGTCAAATCTGACAGCTCGCGGGAAGGGTCCACATATGGGCACGTAAGGGCCGAAAGGGGCCCGCCTCGTCCCCGCTGCCGTTGAAAAAGAACGAGCCGCTCGAATCCCCTCTCCTCGGCTACCCTCTCGCGGTCCCCCCCCCGTCTTTTCCTCTTCTTGTTCGGAATCGTGGGGGACAGAGGGGCATTCATTCATGCACGCATTCCCAGAATGCAACGCGCGTGCGAGTGTGTCCGGTACACGCACGGGACCCCTGGAGGGGATCCGCGCGAAGGGACATGGCGGAGAGGATAACGCGAGTAACCACGTCGTGGATATCTCCTCGGGATAGGAAAAGTAACCGAAAAATACAGAGTGTAATAATTAAGAATGTATTATAGTATAACAGAAAAATTGTAAAAAAAAAACAAGACAGGTTTACATCCTGACTTCTATAGATAATCGTTTCAACCATGGATTATCTTCATCTTCATCTTCGTTATCCGTTAAAATAATGACTTCATCGTTCACTTATAAATGATATAAAACGATTCTCTCAGGGTGTCATCATCATAGATTTCCTTCTCCACTTGATTTTCTGTATTACATGTTCCCCAGTTGTTCGTATTTTATATCGAACAACTAGGAACATAGAAATATCGCTTTCTCACAGTCACTTAAATTAATGACATCGATTATTGAAAATCGTGTCTTTGGTTGTTTTTTCTCTAATTTATTCGATGATTTATTGTTACACAGCTACTGCGTTTTCCCCTTCATCATCTGTTATTTGTAGTTCAGTTTCATATTTAATGCTTTGGTCATCCGTACGTATAAAATTTGAGTTCTCTGCAAAGTATAATCTGAAAGAAAATTGCAAGAAACTATATAATATGTTTCGAAAAATAAATAAAATGTATCTACGGTACTGGACAAAAGTATTGCCACAGTGCACGGTTGCTATTATAAAATAGTAAATATTTTCAAAGAAAATAAACTGTCTATTTCTGTATTTTTATTTGTATATTTTTATTTATATATTTTATATTTAATAAAACTGAATCCATTTTTTCATAGCTATTGCTACTATTTAAAAGGATTCATTTTTTCGTAGCTATCCCTAATATTTCTTGCAGCTCAGTTAAAAATTAACTAAATGGTAAAGAGAATAATCATCGGGTTTCTTCGGACATCTCACCTTGTTTTAAAAGACGATAAATTGTCTTACTAATACGAATACATATAATCCAATTGTGCCAATAGCTTTTTTTAAAGATGAAACCTTTTGATGAAGACACTTTTAATTCTTCCTTGTAATTGCATTTATTTATATTAATTTCTATAACACATGTCATTATATATAAATAAAAAAATCAAGGCTACAAAAATTAATATTTTAATGCCATTTTAAAAATAGACTTAAACCATTTTACAATAGCGACCGCACTATGTCAAATATACTTTTGACCAGCACTGTATGTATAACGCGAGTACCACGACGTGGATATCTCCTCGGGATAGAAAAAATAACCGAAAAATACAGAGTGTAATAATTAAGAATATATTATAGTATAACAGAAAAATTGTAAAAAAAATAGCTGTGGTTGAAGATTAATACAGACTATATAAATAAATAATAAATAAGAATATTTTTTTCAGAATTTACTTCTTATAAAGATAAACTTTGAAGTTTGTCACTGAAAGTGAAACTTTTAAGACAGGAAATTTCTTATAGCTCCTCATGAGCTTTTTTTAAGAAAATAAAAGGATAAAAAATAAGTACGAAAAAATCTTCCGTCATCTTTTATCACCTTGAAGACAACGCAACGAACGTACATATATTTTTGTTCTTTAAAACAGTATTGACACAATTTCAGAAAAATAAATATGCTTTCGTGAAAATTGCACAAGCCAAGAGTCGTTTCGACCTTCACGAGATTGAGCCGCGCCCAATTCCCGCATGCGAGTATGACACGGAAGTGACGCGTCGGTCGTGGAAAATCGCTCGAACGTCTGAGATTTCCTTGAGCCTGTCTGTCTCGCCTCTCTCGCGCGATTTTTCGAGACTTGTCCGGTTGCACAACGAGGCTGAACGCGCTCTCAATGCAGAAATATAAACGAATGCAGGACTGCACATAGCACTGGCTTGTTTAGGCCGAGCAGCATTGACAATTATCGCGATTAGAAAATCCCGACGAAAATACGCAAAGATTTCGAAAATATCATCGTATGTTGTTTTTAGACATCTAGCAGCGCCAAGTTTTTGTAGTTAAAAATTTTTTTATTTTAATAAAACTTCTTCATTTCTGTTTCCTCTTTAATTTGAGATTAAATGTTATATATTCCATTGAAACTTTTTTAAACTAAATACATCCATTTGGGTTAGAACAGAAAGATTTTTTAATAGAAATACACAGACAGTACCACTTGAATTTTATTTAAAAAGAAATTAAAGATACCACTACTTGGGTTTTATTAAAAAAATAAAGATAGTATCACTTGTATTTTATTTGTTAAAAGTATAATAGTATAGCAGTAATTTCAAAGAGCAATATGTTCTCTTTATAATTGACATAATTTAAAGATTTCATACATTTTCTTGAAAAAATACATTTAGGTTGGATTAAATTTAAGATAATTATTTTTAAGTAAATATCACTTGGGTTGGAATAGGAAGATTTTTCAATGATAATACAGAGATAGTATCACTTAGGTTTTGTATAGAAATTAAAGAGAGTACCACATGGGTTAGAATAGGAAAATTTTTCAATGAGGATATAAAGAAAGTACCGCTTGGATTTTGTAGAAAAAAAATAAAGATTTAAAGAGTACACACACACACTTGGCGTCTTTTTTTTACCTTTTTTTGAAAAGGTAATATATAAATACATGAATTATTCATATATTAAATATCGAATCTATTATATAATAGAAATACTGTACCCTCCCATAGATATTACTATACGCTAGGTTTAAATAAATAACATTGTGAGAAGCAGTTCTGTGTGTGCTTTTCTTTGTCGTGACGACAAAAATTTGTAATAAAATTTCGTAGATTAACATCGTGAATGCATAGAAAATTATTTTATAATAATCAATATCAATGATGCAAAATATAAATTTGTTGGTAAGACAATGTATAAATATCTACTCATGCAATTACTATCCAGCAAACAAGGTGACATTTAATGATGTCTCTAATTTCAACAAGACATCATTTATACGTCACTTAGCGTCATCTTGTTTGCTGGGAAATCAGTGCAAATTTTATTTACTACGCATGCAATATAATCTATTCTTTTTAGCTACATTATATATGTTACTATAATTTTATATTAAAATCTTTTAATTTATTATGCAAAATAATTAATAATAATGATCTTTTAATAATGTATTATATGAAATAATAGAGCAATAAGAATCTCAAATGCAATTTACGGTAATCCGTCGTATAATTCGTCGCTTTAATTTCGACATAATGCGGTGTTTAGTGTGTATGCGTTGGATTAATTAACGTGAAAGATTTGACATTTAGAGTCCAGGAGTTGGAAGCGGATACGGCAGTAGCGGCTACGACACACGGCGTTGAGGCGAGTTCTCTGGTTACAGACACGGGTAGCGCGCTGCCCAGACACCGTGCCCGCTGTAACCGTAAACCGGGGAATGGTACCAGTATTCGCGGCTATTTCGGGGCCACGTCGGCGCTACGCGATTTGTTGAACGAGTGTCTCCTTCCGCTTGACCCGAAAGCATCTTTATTCGCATGCGAAAATTCGCGCGACGGCTCGTGAGAAAGCGATATCGGAGAGTGCGCCTTTTCGGACACGCACAGTGCATCACGTACCATCAAATCTGCTACCGAGATTTTCGTGAATAATTCCGGGAATAACTCCGGGATTTAATAATAAAAGTTCCTCGAAATCGATACATATTTGCCAATAATTAAGCCGTAATTAAGCGCGAACAAAATGCCATCGAATATATAAATTAATTAAAGAAAAAAAGAACGAACGGATTTTAATGCACTATAAAATATATTTAACGCTAGTTAAATGTTTGAAATCCTACACCGCCTTAATGTAGCATAATTAGCATAAAATAGAAGCTATTCATATTAATATAATGAATCACGTATGTAGTATTCAATATTACGCGCATTATAAAATCGAATATTGAAAGATCGATTGTCTAAATTATATAACTCATGAATTTCAGAATAAGAACAGAAGCTTTAATTTAATTGGATTACTTATATTATTAATGCAGAGGAAAGATCTTGCCTAAAATAATCCGTCTTTTTTTTCTTGAAGAAACATTTTCGTTCGCTTGTTTGATATATAAAGGAAAGTTACTGAATACGCATTATCGCTTAATTCATATTTCATCAATATTTTCTATTTTTACTTAATGTAAGTATTTGGTGGCAGAAAAATAAGTGAGAAATGAATAATGTCGACAAAAATTTAATAGATTAAATTTTGTTTTATACGTGCTAATAACATTTTAAGTAATGAAACAAAATTGACGTTAGTTTATACTGATGATAATGTAATTGTTCAATTTTATTCTGAATTTTTGTATTTTCATAAAAGATTTATTGCAGAATATTTTACAATCATATAAACATCCGCAATTATTAAAGATTAAATCGATATTCTCATAAAACCTATTATGTTTCCTAAATCGTACCACCATAAGTTTCTTTAAGATAAATTAATGTAAGATTTATAAGTGGTAATAATAAAACTAATAATTGATACGAATAAAAATATATCAAATGAAAAAACAAATTCAAGTCAGTTTTATTTAAACATTCTTATCATTTTATTATTGTTATTTATTAATGAATAAATGTTCACATAAGCTGACATTCAAAAGCATAGTGCAAACAAGAAATGGACAAATAAGATTCAACTTGGCAAGCTGTCGTCTTGTAATGTACCATTTATTGTACAATTTACTTTTTCCTATGTTGCAAATTCCACTATTGGGATCAATATCAATGTTTCTTCGTAAAATTTCGAAATAACGTTCAGTATCTTCTTCTGTACTCATTTTTTACCACAAATACACATAAAAACACACACTGTATACACAAGAGCTTGCTATCATTGTGTCTTACGCACGTTGCGGCACGGACGATACATGTATTACTACGCCAGACTTGTCGCGCTGTGACAACTTTCATTTATTAGCGAAACGAAACGCTTCTTTGTTTAGAATGCTTGTCATAACAGATATTTATTGTTACGGATATTATAAGTTAATTATTGTATTATAATAGGTACTTGAAATTGTTAATTTCCAACGTTTATCTGCGTACAAATTAGTACCAAATAAGAAATATAATAAAAAAAATATCTTAGGTACTACGCATTCGGCAACTCTTCCTTACATCGATTAAGCCGATTCGAAATGAGAAATCTCTTTTGGCAATAATTCGAGCCTTTGAGTGATTAAAGGCGGCAGACGCGACAGTCGTCGAAGTTAGCCAGTCGGACGCCATGTCGAAAGTACCTACGTAGGGCGTACCGGGTGTACGAAGGGCGAGGTAAAGTAGCGCCACCCTCTTTGTGTCACCGACGAGTCTCTGCTTTTCAGAAGGAGTCAATATTGGCGCAGCCACCCCTGTCTCTAACCCTTACCGAGCCACCCCCGCGTGGGCCGTTACCGCCCTCTCGACACTGACTCCCCCATCTGTCTCATTCCACATCCGGCGAAAGTACACTGTCCCTTCCAGAAAACCCACCACACTTCAATTATTTTTAACTCCCGTCTCCGAGAATCGATACTCGCGGTTAATCAACCGCCGGATAAATCGATAAAATTCTCCCGCTAAAATTTGATGAAGTATGAAAACGTAAGCGCGAACTTACTTTCCGTCTTAAAGAGGGAAAAATGCAGAGATAATATATATTATATATACCATATATATTTAACCAGACTATATGTGCGATCGTAAGTAATGCTCGAAAGTTAATAATATTATTAGATATTAAAACGTGAGTAAGATGGATTGATACGAGATTAATAAAGTAATATGAAACATTTTTTTATTAAATTTTACGCATCGTTGAGCAAGTAGTAAAACAATGATTTGTGCATGTAGGTGTGTGTATGTCGAGAATTTAATATTTAATATTCATTTAAAAGGTTTAATGAAAGATACACATATTGTTCAATCAGGTAAAAAATATGTTAGCAATATTAAACATAAAATCGTAATTGCATATCACATTGCATTTTTATTCCATATTACTGCGAAACTTCGCAAAAAGTTCAATATATTATAGATATGTATTTTTACACCATTACGCAGTAAATGCACCGGGGTTACTGAAACTCAATCTTTTTACCCCCCAACTTTATGATTATTATTATTATAGCAACGTAAAATGCTTTTAAAAGTTTTGTGCTAAAATATCTTTTACACGCAGAAATTTTTAATTTAATTTTTAATTTAATTTTATCTAACTTTTTTACTGTGATAAAGCCGGTTTATAAAATTTATCAAAATAATTGTGATTCTCGTAAATGCAAAATTTCAATATTTTTCAAAGGTAACTGATTGTTACTTATTAACAACATTTCTCTGTTTTACCTAATTGTAAGTATATATTCGAGATTAAGAAAAAATATATTTATATTCATATATATATATATATATATATTTCGTATTAATATATTAATATATCTTATTTTATTATCTTATTTCCATCGTATATTCCTAATGAAATTTCGGATCATAAGTGAGAGATTTCATTAACAATCGGAATCATAGATGTCTGTAATGATATTCGACTTTAGATCACTTCTGGTAAAAAAAAGTCACTTTCCCTTCTGACACAAGATACGAGACGTCGTTCGCATTAAGCTTGAACAAACCAAGTCTTTAGCTAAATTCGTGCTGTGTCCCTGTCTACCAAGAATTCGCGGTTCACTTATAGGAAGACAGAGGGTCTTCCTCGTTTGCGTCATTCGTGGAACTTCCGAGATTTATACGTAAAATATCTAATAACATATTTGTTTTGTAATGTACTAAAAGGGTATAGCGTAATAAGGAGAGTGATTTTAGACGCCCCGCGCGTAATCAATCGTTATACAGGGCAAAATATCTACCTAGATAAAAGAAAATTTTGTTTCATCTCAAAAGACCCCCACAATTTCGAGATATCGCAAGAAATGTGATTTTTCATTAATATTTTTTTTCTCCGCTAAATCTAAATTAACTTTTACAAAAAAATTCATGATTATAAAGGATATCCATATATATAAGCTTTAATTTTTTTGTCGTTCTTTGCTGAAAATTCTGTTTTTAAAAAAATCTAGAATTTTTGAAATCGCATTTTCTCTTGATCTAAAATATTGGCCATTTCTAAAAAAATTCAGTGGATAAGTCATGTGACATATTCGATATTTTTTTTTCAGATTTTCCAATTTGATAGAACGTGTCGAAAAAAAATAAAAACCGATTGTTTAAATTATTTTTCGGTCTTAAGTGCATCCGCTTGACATATATTAAGTTGTTTTTAAATACAATTACCTCCGATTATAATTCATAATCGTTTTCGGTGATAACTATATATTTATGGTTCTTTTAACCATACAATTATAGCTATTAATTATTATTATTATGTAAATAGTAAACGACTGCTTTAGAAAAAGTAATATTCACTATAATTGTGATTGCATTTAATATAAAAATATCTATTTTATTTTTGCCATTCATATCTTGAGATTTTGCTATTAATATTTGAAATTATAAGTTACGAAAATTGCTTTATAGTTGGTAGAACTATAAACACATTATTATTAACATTTTTGTTTTCCTTGCGTGCTATTACTCGCTTGCTTTGCTATCTTACTAAGAAGCTTATAATTGTTCTCTTCTATGGCCGATCTCTCTCGTAAAAATTCCGCCAATTCTTTACTGTCGATTACACCATGCTTCATGTTATGATATAACACGTCAAATCCATTATTCTTATCGCCAATATCAAATAATCTTCTCAATTCCTCGCATTCCTTTATTCCGCATGAGAGAGAGAGAAAGAGAATCACACTCATCCATCCATACATCTGTCCACACTCATTCCTCGGACCTTCGTTTCCGCCGCATTTTCCCTCCTTCCCTCCATATTTCCATTCATTCCAAGCCATCCTCCTCTCTCCCTCATCTCCTTTTCATCCAAACCTCTCCCTCTCCCCCATTATTATTAACATTATACTACTAATAAATTATAAAAATGGAGCTGCTAGCATAATTATTTTACTATGCAATTATAATTACAATACATTGAATTAACCAACATTTCTCAAACGGATAGCGAATGCTTAATCGAAATTTCCTGGATACGATTTAATAGTACTTTGTTTAAATCTGATTTTCTAAACATATTTATCTAATTATCAGTGTGTCATAGTTATATACGATTATCCCGATAGATCCTTCGTATAGCTTTTGTACACGGCCTCACAATTGTCATTTCTGAAATATATACAGCTTGAATCACTATGCCGTCCTTCTTTGTTCACGCGTAGAATTTTACGACGGTGATACGGCGGATCATCGAGTCCGGTTCGTAGAAAATGTCAGAAGAACCGCACACGTCGCCCGATAAAACGTCGCCACAAACAAATACAGTGAGCAGCCGAGCGCATGTGTTTTGCTTATGCGGCGTGAATAAAACGTCCGTCCCTAATCTAATCTAATCTAAAGTGGACAATCTCAGACGGCCGACAAATGAGAGAGACGTTAATCTTACTGCCAGTAGTTTTCAAACGATGATCATGGAGCACGGGGAGAGTGTTTACAGTTTAGTCATTAATTAAAAAAATAAGCGTATAAAATCCGCGTATCTATTTCATATAGACCGTCTTAATAAATTTATCAGTCTTAAGGATAATTTTAAATTTAGCAAATACACGTAATAAAAAAAGATACATAAATTATCAGATAATACCGGAAGAGAAGTCCTTTCCTTCCGGTATTATCTAATAATATATATATATTTTTTTTTATTGCGCGTATTATAGGAAGAAAGGAAAGCGATTAAAAATTTATATAAATTTGCACGAGCAATTGTACGAAATTAATCGCTAATTCCTACGGGCGATGTAGGAACGTAAATCTAAAATTTCATGAAATTTCTATATTTTATAACACGATCGATCGATCGAATCGAGGTCAACACCGACGAGAGCCATCGACTAGATCGGTCCGGGAGAGACGACTTAAATTTTAACAACAAATCGATCGCATGGGATAAGATTGTCGGCCGGCTGGAAATAACGTCCCTTCTATGTCCTCTCCCTCCATTTTTCTCTCCGCGCTGTCGGATAAAGGGGGCGAGCGCGAGGACGAAAGCGAGGGCGAGGGTTCGAGGGTTGGTACATTAGCAATGTTTTGTTGACACTGGAGAACAACGACGAAGCCATTACTGGCTTCTGCCAGCGTGATATAGCCCTTCGATCCATCGAGAAAGCCGGCGAACGACAAACTCGCAGTAGGAGGGATTGCACTGTCTCTTTCTATCACTGAAACGTTGTCTAGCTCTCTTGTAACATTATTTCTTCCAAATTCTTAATTTTCATATTTAAAGATCTATACATCGCGATATAGAGGAAAGTCGCCAATACCGGCCTACCCCTCCAAAAACGGCACCCCCGCCTATTTCTCGGAAACTAAATACTGCTCTGTATTAATAGTGATTAAAACATGATCTGCTTAGATAATTAAAGAAATAAAAACTCATAGTTCATACATTCATGATTTTCTTCTTATTCTCTTCTTTATCAAACCACATATAAGTCTTTGAATGTCATATAAGTCTTTGAGTCTTTATGCCCGTGTCACACTACGGATTGTGGATCGCGAATTAGAATGCAGCCAATCAAAGCGAGGCAGCTTCGAAGCTGCCTCGCTTTGATTGGCTGCATTCTAATTCGCGATCCGCAATCCCAATCCGATCCGCAATACGTAGTGTGATACGGACTTTAGGAGTTTTAGCGTCTGATCCATTTAAAATACTGGACACATTAGCTAGAATTATACCTTCTTTTTGTAGAACTTTTAAATATTTTGTTTTATGTCTTTCTTCGTCAAACCACTGATCATACAAATCTTTGAATGCTAATATCTCAAAAACTTGACGTGATACGACATTTTTGCGGCCAGATTCGTAATCAGCGCATCAAAATCTATCAGAAACAACTTCGTTTTCTTTAAGGCCAAAAAATGTTGAATTTTATCGACCAGTGTTATTTGAAATCTTTACGTTAAAAGTATATTTTGAGTATCATAAATGAATGAGAGATGTTCTGTATAATACTGTCAATGATTATATACGATTGACGTTACAATGATGAATTACGTTGACGAATATTTTCATTAGTTTTGATTTCGAAAATTCATTAGAGTTTATTAACGATATATTTCCTTATTTTATATTATTTTCGCGCGTGCGTAACCATCAATAAAATCGTGGTCGATTGCTTTTGATGACGTCGGATAAATGCATGCTGTGTGATAGTAAAGTGTGTGTTTCTTTGAACGGATTTCAGTTGCCGAAAAATTATTCAATAATGTTCGATAGTGTGTATTAACAATGTTCGAAAGAAGTGTATTAATAAATTGAATTGATATATAATTCCGGGTACATCAACCACACATTTTTTATTCTTGTCTGAAGCTTTTAAGTCACATAATATTCTTTCTTGTACTGCACTGAGAAAAATCTCTCGGAAAAAATCAATATAATATTGTAGACTTTATTTTGTCAG
>QKQZ01039590.1:0-11830 GCA_003595255.1 Solenopsis fugax
GGAGAAGCCAGCTGGAACCGGCCGAGCACTTTTTCCCGGAGGAAGAAGAGAGAGGCCTTCGCCACGTCTTCAACGGGCGCGAGCGAGACGGGACTTTAAAACCGTAAATCATCGTCCATACACGCCGCGCGGATGACGGCGCGTGTGGGGAAGCGAGAAAGCAAAGAGAAGCTCGGGGGAGGAGGGAAGGGGGGGGAGAAAAAGGAGGAGAGATCGGGAGAGATAAATGGGTAAACAGGTAGACGGGTGCGTAGGGACGACGAGAGATAGGAACGGAGGGGTCAGAAAGATATCCACTGCTCGTTATGCGACTGCCTTCGGATTCTAAAATTCGGTATATCCGGGACGATCTGTCTCTCCCTCTCTTTCGTCTACCTGACATATTCACCCCGAACGAAATTTCCCGGCGAGATCTCTCGGGATCTCTTTCACGATTATGCGAAACACCCGGGACCACGCAAGATTAACCCGCGATTCGACCTTTGATTACGCATGCGAGATAATACGATGATTCGAATGATTTTTATCGCAGTGGCCATAGGATCATACACCTTTTTATCGCCTCTGAGTAATTCCAGCGGCTCTGCAAAGTTTCGATACGATGTGTGATTTCTGCTCAATGTAATTTTACCAATTTTAGATTCAAAATGTTTCAGTAACCTCAGCGAGATGAATATAAAATCTGAATTTTTCTAATTAGCGACGATATATGGTACTTGTGATATTTTCCAGGGCAACGAATATGAAATGCCGGGAACGCGAAAGTAGATTCCGCAGTCAGTTCTTAATTAAGATCGCAGCAAAGTCCGATTTATGACAACAGTCCTTTATGAGACCTCTTAACGCGTCGAGCGTAGATAAGCGACCGGCTCGGTCTACGTTTATAGTGAGCACCTTGCGAGCGATCTCGTGCCACTTAATTACTCGTAGGAATTAAATGGCGTGTCGTAAGTCTCCGCGCGGGCTTAAGTGAAAATCCGGAGTCAAGGTAAAGGAAAAACGGCAACCATATTATTCCCGAGGAAAATTCAGAGACCGAGACTTGCGCGTTCGTGTTCCGTGCTAAACGCGGCTACTTGTTTCCGAGTTTCTTAGTTATCTGTTACGGATATCGCCTTTAATGTTACGACGGACTGAGAGAAGCGCAGGTAAGGAACTTCTTACGACTGGTTTCTTGCAGACCGCTGCAACCTGGTAGAAATGTATTGAATTTATTGTTTACGTTGCTTCGTGCTGTGCAAGTTATACTGCAGCTCTGCTGTGTTTGACTTCTGATTTCGATTTCACTTTAACTTTCGTACGCGAATTGCAATTTAATAACGTGCATTTAATGTTTTCTACGTTACAGCTACGACGACAATTAGTTTTGAATTTGATTAATTTTGTTTTGTGTTACAATATTAAAATATATCTTCAATCTCTCTTTGGATATTTTTAATACTTTTGGCAGTATATATTTTATACATTTAATTTTGACATGGATTCTTTGCATTATAATATTTACTACACTGAGAAAAATCGTTTGGTAGGATCAACTAACATTTGGATGAATAGTGGCCAAATGAATTTTATAGTTACTGGTACCAAAAACTTAGTTACATTTAACAAAACTTTTTATAATTTGTTGTATGAAAATAATTATTTGGTTAAGACTACAAAACAACTATATATTTAGTAACTATCACTATAAAATTCATTTTATAACTATTCAATAATTATTTGATTAAGACTATAAAACAACTATGTATTTAGTAACTATCACTATAAAATTCATTTGATTACTATTCAACCAAATTTTGATTGATTTTACCAAACATTTCTCTCATTGTCAGTGTAGAGATATGCATACGAATCGAATCACATAAGATTCGAATTTGTATTTCTACGATTAGAATCCGAACTATTCGAAAATTTTGAATCCAACAAGTTCGACTACAAATCACATAAGTATATTGACAATTTTATAAAATCACGTTTAAAATGTTTTTATACGATTTTATATATAATATTATTGATTGATTGAGATATGATTGATTATAATAAATATTATTTTTTTACACAGAAATCTTTTTTCATTATCTGCTACTTAAAATTCAACCTATAATAATTATGTTGTTAATTAAAAATTGTTTCAACGATTCGATTCGACGTCAAAAAGTCTTGATTCGAAAAATCTCTAACATATTTACATATATTATGTATCTTATATAAGTAAACGATTATAATCGATGTCACCTTATTTCACTGTGCTGATTATTCTTCGCGCTTTAGAAAGTTGCAGTACTGTAAGCGTTAATGCCAGTGCAAGCGCGTGGGAAGCGCTTTCCACAAGACAAATTGGCGACATTATCGTGACGGCTATCTCCGGAATCCATGAGCGTTACGATGAGAATCTGACCGTTGCGAGAATTTTACAAGCTCGATGAAAGATGAATTACGAAGTTAGCTTCTGTTCAGTTCGGAATTTGCGAGTCTATGAGAGTTATGGAAAGTAATTTTCGCAAAAAGAAAAATTTCAACGCGAAAAACATACAATATCGCAATTAATATGGAATAAAGTTATAATTAACTGAAAATTAAATTACAATAATGAGAAATGTTGTAAGAAATAATAATTATCGAGAAATCGTACAACTAGCGAAGATCGTACAATCGAGTGATAAGGCCAAATTGATTATGATAACACTAACGAAAATAACCACGAAGATGAAGCGATAGTAAAATGTATCGAGTAAGTTGTTGCAAGTATTATATACAGCTTCCTGGCAATCACGATTCTATAATTGAACCAGTCTGTATCGTGTCTATCCTATCCGACTTTGCGTCAATATTGCAGAGCACCTACAGGAAGGTCAACACAGTTAAGATACGGCTGGTTTGAGAGTGTTTGCGTTTGAGCCTGTTTGAATTTGAAAATCAATTTCCCAGTGGCTTCAGATTATTATTTCTCTATGCATCTATATGAATAAAATTATCCAAATGTTATGACAAACCTCAGTCTTCATTTTTCATTAAATAAAAAAATTTAGATAATTAAAATCAAAATCAATCAACGTCAACTATTAAGCAATTAGAGAATATTAGTTTGTTTCAAGATCTTGTATACGTTTCTGCAAAAATTCTGATCTGACAATACATATTAAGTGAACAATAATGCCAAATTAATGTAAAACATTAAGTAACAGCACACCAAAAGCATTTATATTCCTACCGTACCGTTATCGACCATTTAGGCGTGAAACTTGATCATCTCTTTCTCAGGTTTGATTTGCTTAACATGAAATTCGCGGTAAACGTGAAATGAGAATCCAGCGGGCTTGTTCAGCGATAAACGCGCGCGGTCGGAATGCCACAGGCCGTAGAATGGCGAGAATTTCTTCGTTCAGGGTTCGCAGCTGGCTCCCGCGCGGTCGACGCCAATGCAAATCGCTACCGATGCATCACGGAGCTGTCAACCGTTCGTTGCGTTCGCGATAAAGTTTCCCCGCTCGTCGTCCGCTTCAGCAGGCCCGAGCGAGGCCCGGGGAGAAACAGGTCGGGAACCGACCGATGCGCAACGCCTGTGTCGTCCCTGCCTAACGTGGAGCAAATCCAACGCGTTTACACGGATTATCTGCGGACCGAGATAAAGCGCATAACGCAATGTCGACGCACGATAATATTTTCCAATGTCCTTCGCCAAATATTACTTCAAACTGGAAAGTTGGACTAAAATCTTAAAAGCATATCTCTTTGAGAAATCCTTTATACAAATGTATTATAGCTGTAGGAGTGGCTAGACTACAACTTATATATTTTTATTGTACAATACACGGAAAGAACAATCTTACAAAAAAGACCTTCCAAAAAAAGACTATGAAAATCCCTACATTCTGAAGTGTTCGCAATAAAAATTTATTTTTGAACAGTTAACTTTTGAATAAATAAAAAAAATTTATTTATTCAAAAGTTAACTGTTCAAAAATAAATATGAGAGCAATACAATTAGGCAAGTGTACCCTTTATAAAAAACACTTCGAAAAGTGTACATATGAAAACTTAATTGTTAGAGTAAAAATGCGTAAGTAATCAAAGCAATTACCTAAAAGTTATAGATAATAAAAGTTTAATGCGTTTAAAAACTACATGCAGTAAAAGTTTAACATACCCAAAAGTTACGAGTAACGAAAGTTAAACGTATTCATATATATTTTCACCAAAAGTTTAACAGATTCATTGTTCTTCATTCAAATTTTAAATCGCATAAAACGGGTCTAAAGTAAATAAAATGATCAACGGTATCATAGTGAAGCAAAAACTTGCTCGGGTAAAATACAGATCTGAAAATGATTAGGTTGAACCATTTAAAACACTGTGTCGGATGTTTAACTCGGTTGCTAGAATGTCAAAACTGTTTACAGCAACATTATCATGCTTGGGTGTCCTATACACAGAGAAAACGGTTTCTTCGAACTTCATAAATTTTATTGTAAACAAATTTATTTGGAATGATCCAAATAAACCAATGTTTGAATCAATAAATACGATTAATAATGATATTATTTTCAAATAGTAAATGTTTGAATGAAACAACAACATTTTTATTCAAACAAATAATGTTTTGTATAAGCACATGTTGTTTCAATCAAACAACTTTCAGTCAAATACGGAATTCCAATGAAATCTTTTTCTCTGTGTATAATTATTTTAATGGTACGACATAAAATAATTTTCTGATGTGTATCTAGCTAAATTTTTAGATACTACAATAAAATTGTTCTTTCCGTGTATTTCTCATTAAGAGAAATGAGAAATTATTTTAAACTTTATAAGATCTTAATCAACTTTACGAAAATTACAACAAATTTCAGTAGATCGATCACGTGACTACATTAAAAATATGAAATTTGCATGTTTCGTTGCGCAGTTTCAAGATGCTTTTCCTTAAGCTGCGAAGAAAATTCTCGCACACGTCGAAAGATTATCGCTGAATCTTAATGGTCTAATTTTGTAGCTCTTAACGGCAGCGTCGATATCGTTACGTTGTCATTGCGCAACTTTTTGCCATATAAAATACCTGCGCAACGACAGTATAACGATACCGACACTGTCGTTACGAGTGACAGAAGTTATAGACCCCTAAGTGTGGCGTTATTTAATGTATCTGCGAGCTTGTACACGCTAAAACGCGATCTCTGCACATTTCTGGAAGTTCTTTCTAAAGAGATCGCGCACCTGCGAACGCCATAAGATGATGTCGTTTAAAAACGACTTGTTCGAGACGAGTAAGTACGTCATTATTTTGCGCTTCTCTTAAGGAAACGGTGACTTTTTCACAGGGACAAGGCGAGGAGGGAAGAAGCCGTCGCGGCGGCGGCGGCGGCGTTTCTCTGGACTCATGCATACCGTATGCACGAGCGCGAACGCGACCGGAATTATTTGCACACGTTGCCTACATCGAGAAATCTTACTTCGATCGATGGCGAACTCGCCCGGCGAGGATTAATTAATCGCGAATAAAACGAAGCTCGTCGTCGTCGTCGGGAGCAGGCGCGCGTTGACCAATAGGGAGAGCACGGCGAAGCAGCTCCTTACATTGCCGTTTCTTGTTTCGCAGCTTCCACAAGGAAACTAATTAAGACCGGTGTGCACTTGCCTTCATGGAGGGCGGTGTCGTCAATCAACGTTGGTGCGCGCTGTTTGTTACGTGGTAAATATGTTCTGGTTGAACGCAAACTAGAAATTTGGCGGCAACGCCGGGACTTCCCTAACGAGAAGAGTATTTAACTAAGTAACGAACGAGGATTATTTATGAAAACAAAACCCCTGTACCGGGAAAAAAAATTCATTCGTCTATAGAAAATTTGCAATCGTATACTTCTGATAGAAACGCGATCTTCGGTATCTTCGTAATTCGATAAAGACGTGAATATTTTATTGCGTCCATTCATTTTTACTCTGACGGGAGAAACATAATTTATAAGATGTTCCGGGAAAACGCATGCCTGATTAAACTTTCGGCAATAAAGGAAAAAAGAAACCACGCGCGCGAGACGGTAAGAAATCTTATGGCGCAACCACGACGACGACGTTCCGCGTCGTCGGCACTCGGTCGATAGTCACACCACCATCAGCGTGGCGTAACCACCACTTCCACTACTACCGGCATTACCACCACCGACGAGCCACCCACTCCCATCGTAGGGTTCACCCTTGAAAGAGCTTTCCAAGGGTGGTGTTGCTATCGACCCAACATTGCCTCCCGCGAGAGCTCAGTATGCTAAATTTTCAGAATTAATGTAACCAGCTTTGAACACGGTGAGTAATCTAAACTATGATTATTCGAAAAATACATGTATTCCACTCGCGATGGCATTGATATGCTACTCGAGAACTCTTCGCAAACGATTGTTATGAAATGCATTTATTGCGCAAAGAGAGGGCTGTATCGTGTACGTGTAATTTTTTTATTTTAAAATAAACGTGAATTTACAGGAATTTCTGTGCTTACAATACCGTGTAGTCTGTGCGTGGAACGGAGGAAAAATATAATTGAATAGAATAAAAATTCATTTTACATCTTGAGCGTGCGAACGGTATATTCATATAAAGTTTACATTGTACCTTAGAGATTGAATTGTAGACGATGTCACACACAAATGCTCATAATTGACTTAATTCGTATTCCTTCGATCGCCTATCATTAAATTTCTATGTACGTTGATTGCGCGTATTGTATCGCACGACCATTTCCTTCCTTTGATAATAAAAAGAAAATGATGATTTTCCTTGATCCTTGATTTTAATTTATATAGTAGCATCGTTTAAGTGTTTCTTAGAGCTACAATTTTGAAAATTAGCTCGAGGCGCGATTACACGAACGTTCTATTACTATGTATTACACGCCTTAAAATACAGGTTGCCGGAGAAAAGCGAGCAAAATTTCGCGCGACAAAATCGCGTCTGCCCATGCATTACGCGTCCCAACGGAACAACAAAGTTGATGATTTCATGGCACGCGATCAAACTTTTCCTGTTGTTCCCATCCATGTGATTCATGAAACTATATAGAAAAAGACTTCTTTCCAGATAACAGCGCAAATTATTGCATTATCTTAATAAATTCACATCGGAATCTGGAGTATAAAAACATTTTCTTCGTATTTTACATGTAAATTCTTTTTTATATTTTATTTTCAGGGTTGGGTAAGTTAATATATTTTTTTAACTAAATTAAGTTAAAGTTAATGGCTTATAAAGTTAATTTAGTTACGTTAAAAATTACACGAATTACAAAAAGTTAAAATTTACGTTAAGATTAAAATAAGTTAAATTAAAAGTTAATTTTGAAAAACATTATTCATGTTAGAAATTCGCAAGTTTTTAAAATCAGATTACTTAAAACAATTATAATATGGATCGTCAAACAAATTTAATATTATATTCGTAAATTAAGTTTATATGAAATAACAAAGAAATATTGTTTTTTATGTGGAAATGTCTTTTTTCTGTTACGTAGATAAATTTTTAACTTAGGAAAAAAGTTAATAAATTAAAGTTCGTGTTTCAAAACTAGTTAAAATTAAAAATTAAATTATTTAAAATTAACTAAGTTAAGTTAAAAATTATTAACTTTTAACTTTTCAAACTCAAAATGTCGGATTGTAGCATCGAATAAATATAGAGGCACATTCGTGCTTTATTCCATCCCTTACGTATATCTACGTATACCAGTACGATCGGTTGCTATTGTGCTGGTAATATTGTATTTTATTCCTTTGCTGTATTCTATTTTTATATTTTCCTATCCTCGCTCCCTCGCGTCTACTGTTTCTTGCTCCTCTCGGTAAATCAGGCAGGCAACCTGCGGCGCGTGAGACGACACTTTGTTCCTTTATTCGCGAGGCGCGTCGCTTCGTGGAACGGAGGGACCCGCAGATTCCCGAACGAGAAATCACAATCGGTCGGGGATCTCGCGGCGATCCACGGGGGTCCCCTGACCTCCCGAGAAGGGGACCTTCGCCTCTCGATGCAGATTCCTGCGGTAGCTTCGCGGGGAGCAGAAGGTGGAGGAGGGAAAAAGGTAGAAGCGAACTAGGTGAGGGAGAAAAGACCACGGGGGTATTAACTGATTCCCTACCTCCCTTTCCTCGGGTGTTAACTCACACGACGAATGAGAGGCGACCGAGGTACTGTTTCTTCTTTCGGTTCTTTTCGACGATGTGCATCACGATCGTTAAGTAGATACATTCGCGATTCTGCGAAAACTACCTACACGCGCATTAGCGAAACGTACGAATTACGCGCTGTTACTCAATTATGATGAGAAGCGGTGGTCTTTCCCCTCACGCGTGGGCTCTCCAGTTCGCGGTAGGAAATGTGGAGGTGGTGCCCCGCGGATATCGCGACAGCGAGGGCGGGCGCCACGGGGCTGGTTGCACCTACGCGGATTGCAATGTTAAAACCTGGATTATCTCAATTTATATTTAAGCCTTGTGTGCTCGTAAATGCTCACGTACTCAACGCAGATTCTCCTTTAATATAGTTACGTTGAACAATGCAAATAACCAAAAATTAATATCGGCACGTGTGAACGCTGAATTAATTTAATAACGGATACATGTGTTTGCGTAACATTTTTTATCGATTACACGATTACATGATTTGCGTTGTTAACCCATCACTCCATTTTTTTGTGTAAACAATCATCTGTAGTGATTTTTACACCCCAGTTAAAAGTCATTATAATACAATACATATCTTATATAAATATTATTGATTGTTATATAATTTATTAATATCTAAGTACATTACGTATATAGATTCAATCAATATTTTC
The DNA here is from genome assembly GCA_003595255.1 of Solenopsis fugax. NCBI lineage: Eukaryota > Metazoa > Arthropoda > Insecta > Hymenoptera > Formicidae > Solenopsis > Solenopsis fugax. The sequence continues at coordinate 8,819 of QKQZ01039590.1, forward strand.
TGAAAAAAAAGTGAAAAGAAACCAAGAAAATATTAAACGGAAGAAACACATTAAGTAGTTTACTATGACAGAATTTCTAAAAATTGAAAAAATCAGTTAAAACATTTTTATATTTTGTTGAGATTGTATATTTAAAGGTTTGTAAAAAGATAATTAATAGAAAAAAACGAAATATATAATTTCTATATTATAGTGATTTAAAGTAAAGCTGCGATCATATAAAGTTATTATATTAATATTTGCTCTTGTAGAATTATTAAAAAGATTTTATATATCAATATAAAGTTATATGAAGAATTTTTAATAAAAATAAACATAAACATTTATAAAAATATATATGATATAAATTTTTTGTATTGTATAAATAGAAAGGTATTAATAGTTTAAAGATATTAATAATTCAAACGCATATTATTTCGAATTTATAATAAATTTTTATCTTGATTTTATAACGTAAACGAGCATCTGTTTTTTATATCCCGGTCAGTTTCAGCAAATCAATATTACGAGCATGAATAATAACTTGTTTTTCTTTTGCACAAATTGGGTCTCGAAATGAAAAATATGGATTTTAAAACAGTAAAAAAATTTGCTGTAAAGTGAGTTTCATTTTTTTTTCAACGCTGGAGTGTAAAAAAACTTAGATGACTATTCTCGGGTTAAATTTTATACTGTTCATTAAAACAATCAAACATGAGCAAATCTAATTTGAAAGTATTGTCAAGTTGTTAAGCAGAAAAAAGGATTACTCTCTCCATTCGTGTGTACTATCTATAGTATATCGACCGGATGTGAAAGAAATTAACGATTACATTAGCGTGTGTTTGCATTCTCGATTTGGCGAATCCTATCGATTGTGCGTCGGAACTTGTTACACGTATTACGACTAATGATGTAATATAGAGATGCATGACGAATGGCTAACTAGCAGTTAGCCCAACCAAACTCGTAGTTGGTATAAACCGATTTGTACTAGCAAACGAAGAGATTCATGCGCGGTTCCCTCGACATTGTCTCGCTCCACGCTGGCGCTTTGTAACGTAAACAAAGCCTGCGGGCTGCCCCGAATTGACGATAAATCCTTCCTAATGGCGCCTTCTTCCGGTCAGTGCAACGAGATCCTGTTTCCTCGGGCGCGCCGAAAAAAAGACACGAGATGTTATATTTATATAATATATGACTCTTTGTTCCTGCCCGTGCCCCCCTGTTCACATAAGATGAAGAATCGCGGAGCGGCAACAATCCGGCCGCTAACGATAACGCGGACCGGTTTAACGACGACGTAATTGTTATGTGAAAACCGCGTTTAGAGCGCGAGGTTAACGGCGGCGGAGGAACAAGAAGCGCGCCGTTGATGCGTGTGGCTCGTTTTCACGCAGAGATTATATCGGAAAATAGATCTAATATAAAACCGGTTCGCATCCTTCCGGAAGCTTATTATTAAGATTCATGTCTTCAATAATCTCGGATGTGGCAGTACTCGTTAAATACATAGCCTGTCATTCTTCCTAATTGCTGCATAATCGTCAATTTTTCAATTTTTGTCATTATTTTTTAACAAAATCTTGAAATCGTCCAACTACTTCATTATCAAAGATGTAATTGTACACGGAAATATTCGTCTTATTCCTGAGAATACTAGAATGAATAAAAGAGGAATAAAAGAGCGGATATAATATAGGTGGTCTAATTGAACGAGCATAATAAAATGCAAAAGCGAAATGGATCTTTACATTTGTCCATCCTGTCTATTCATCAACTAAACTAGAATATATATTACACACACACATATAGTTAAACTTGTATTAGGAAAAAAATTTACTGCCTTTAACAAAAGCTAAAGTAAATATTTACTCTATAAAAAAATGATACTTGAATTAAATTAGTGGTTCTTGCACTAAATAAATATATATTTATATTTAGTAAATATTTCATTAGTACTATTTGAATAAATATTTACCTAAATTTGGTAATTATTCCCTCAGTGTAATTTTTGCTGAGGGCACTAAATTTTTGTTCTAATGCATTACGCACTTATAAAGAAATAAACAGAGAAAAATGCACATAAAAATTATAAATAAAAAGAAAAATAAATATCTTTACAAAAAAGTATTTGCATTGTTAAAAATGTTATGAAATTCAATATATTTTTAAGTCACACAAGTACACTAAATTTAACGTATCAATTACTGAAAAGTATAAAAAGTGCACTTTTGACAACATTAAATTTTTTTACTGCTATATCTGCTTGAAATTTGCTTCCGTTACATTACATTTTACTGCGTATTTTTAAGTGTACTGATATATTAATACTAAAATGAATAAAAGAAGAATAAAAGAGCGGATATAACATATGGATGATGATCTGATTTAACGAGCGCAATAAAATGCAAAAACAAAATGGATCTTTACATTTGTCCATCCTGTCTATTCATCAACTAAACTATAATAGAATATACATGTTACACACACAAACTCATATGTATAGTTAAATTTACATTAGGAAAAAAGAACAAAAGCTGATATACTAATACTAGAACAAAAAAAAAGAAAATATATAACACTTTAAACTAATGCAACGACAGAGACGAAAAAATGAGAGATAAAAAGTTTCTTATTATCCTGTTACAAGTGTACATAGAGTGTCTACAATGTTCTATAGCACAACGAGCAGTTTATCGTGAAGATTCGATCCTCCACCGTAACCTGTAGTTAGTGAATAAGTAATGTTGCAGCGAGGATGCACCCGCACGCGCGAGTGAACGCACGCACGCACGCACGTACACGCGTATCGCGGTTTCACCTGCCCCGACGTGAGGAGGAACGCAAGACAAAGGGAGGGTGTCGCTTTCGCTTCTTCTCGTTTCTCCGTTTATACCGTGACGAACAGCCGCGGAGGCGCGGACGGTGGTAGGAGGGAGACAGACAGGTTCGGAAGTGGGCTCAGCGCGCGCGGATTCTCTCGTGAAACGCTTCGCCCGCGAGGGAAACGGCAGCGGTAACTGCGGCGAC